>OZ020548.1:1770336-1991736 GCA_963971435.1 Lasius platythorax
CTTTGATTCGAGTGTTCAAATGTCTTTTAGTTTGTCCAACTATGTAAGTGGCTTCACATTTGTTACAGTCGATCTTATATACTATATCAGTTTTGTCCGTTTCAGATAACTTTGTCTTTACCTCGTTTAATCATTTGTCAAGTTTTTTCGGTATTGTATAAATTAATTTTAAGCTTGTTTTTTTAATTGTTCTGCTAATATTGTCACTTAAATTTTTTATGTAAGGTAATAAAATGCATGACGAGATATCGAACGCTCTGCTGTTGTTATCAACACTAATAGTCATATTTTTCCGTTCTCTTAAAGTACATACTCTTTTTTGGACGTAACGATCAATAATTTTCGGAGGAAAGCAATTGTTAGATAAGATTTTTTACCGTACGTATATTTCGGAATGAAACCGATCATCAGATAACATAATCGCGTGGTCCACCAAATTATTGATAGTGTTGATTTTATAATTAAAGGGGTGGTTAGAATGGTAATTTAAATATCTACCCGAAGAGGTAGGTTTCAAGTACCAATTCGTCAAGAGTTTTCCTCCGCATCTGATAACAGTCGTGTTAAGAAAATTAATCACATTATTATTTTCAATTTCATGCGTAAATTGCCTCATGCGTAACCTACCTCTTCGGGTAGATATTTAAATTACCATTCTAACCACCCCTTTAATTATAAAATCAACACTATCAATAATTTGGTGGACCACGCGATTATGTTATCTGATGATCGGTTTCATTCCGAAAATATACGTACGGTTAAAAAAATCTTATCTAACAATTGCTTTCCTCCGAAAATTATTGATCGTTACGTCCAAAAAAGAGTATGTACTTTAAGAGAACGGAAAAATATGACTATTAGTGTTGATAACAACAGCAAAGCGTTCGATATCTCGTCATGCATTTTATTACCTTACATAAAAAATTTAAGTGACAATATTAGCAGAACAATTAAAAAAACAAGCTTAAAATTAATTTATACAATACCGAAAAAACTTGACAAATTGATTAAACGAGGTAAAGACAAGTTATCTAAAACGGACAAAACTGATATAGTATATAAGATCGACTGTAACAAATGTGACGCCACTTACATAGGACAAACTAAAAGACATTTGAACACTCGAATCAAAGAACATATCAATAATATTAAAGTGCATACGAGTAACCATAATGTAATTAGCAAACATAAAACTGAATATATGCACGACTTTAATTGGACATCTCCGAATATTTTACATTGTGAAAGGCACACGAGAAAGAGAGAAATTGCCGAAATGTTTTTCATAAAAAAACATAACAACACGATCAACTTACAAAAAGACACAGATAATTTAAACCCTATTTACGATAACATCATCAAAGTCGTTTAAAACATTGCTCTCTTTCTCAGTATGTGTTGTATCATTGCTCTTGACAGGAACGTTGTTTGACATCTATTATTTCGATGCTGAGTTTTCACTAATTTTTATTATATGAATATTTCATCTAAGGTTAGTGTTAATTAAGGTTTGCGCTGTTTTCGTTTTCCTTTCTTCGTCTGTCATCTCACTCTTCCATTATTGTTTGCTATCTTCCGAATTTAATTAATTTTTGTATATGTTTTTATTTTATTTAAGACTTGAAAAGGACCTAAACCAAAGGTCGAAACGTCGTCTATGACATCATTATAATAAAGACTATTTTTTGCCAGTTGGGTCGTTTTTTAAAATAAACCCCCTTAATTTTTTACTTCACTGGCGACACGAGTATAAATTCAAGATTATTATATATATTTATAATTTAAAAAATGGGATTATATTTCTTACGTATGTACCGTAGGAATCATTAAATCAATTAATGTTTGCAGATCCATTAATTTACTGCAAAAACGCGTAGATGGTGTCGAGACAGAACTGAAGTAAGCATATATGATATATATTTTGTACTAATCAATATATAACATAACTTCGCAATACTAATTTTGCGTTTTATTTACAGGAGGATGAATACTTTAGTGGAAAATGTTTTAAAATGCGTAAAGGATCGTCGAAGTGTACCACGCAAGCCTGCAGTCCTCCCAATATCATCCCTAGCAGAGATGAATGATTTTGAAAACATCGACGAAAATTGTTACACCGATGTTGTAAGTGAAGAAACACCTAAAAGACATAAACGAACAGTAACATAACATCAATGTAATAATTTACCATTCAACATTGTTACGTGCCTTGTATGTAACAGTTACATTGTCGAGTAGGAAATTATAACATTAATGTTTGCTTGTGTTTACTGGGAAGATACAATTGTTATTCTATTTTTTGCTTACTCTCTCTTTCTCTCTGTTTGTCTGCTGTTTGTCTGTCTGTCTGTCTGTCTTTCTGACATACACGCACGCGTTCTCTCACTCATTCATTCAACTTTTTATATATGTTTACATTATCTAATCTGTACTTATTTTCTTTGTTTAGGTGAATTATTTTCATTATATAGGCGGTTTTAACTTGAAGGAAGCCATCAATCGTTGTTTGAAGGAAGCTTTGAAGGATTCTCTAACACCATCATTTACATGGTGAGGCCGCGAAGAAGGACAAAAACTACTATATAACGCACATATAATTATAGCTATTTACGGTACAATCTCTTTTTTGTTATTTATGGCGTTATTATTATTATAATGTATTATTAATTATAATATATGTATTACATTCTTTTTACAAAGGCCATATGCAATAATATACACTTTCCCAAGCCGACTCGTTCACAATTTCAAGCCCAGGCTAAGGAAGCTCTTCGCCCGAGTCGAAATTTAGCGGCTACTTTACAGCTCCTAGCAGGAACATAAGCCTCCTTTAAAGGACATAGAGTCTCTAACGCCTCTTATGACACCCGAACTCCTACAAAACGTTAAAGTTAGCAGTAAGCCCCTCTTTTGATCCTTGAACTCCTACTGCTGACGTAATATTATCGTTCGTTAATTATATTGAGTTCAACTAAAATTATAAAATATCCTTTTAAACCAATAATTTTAAATGGTTTTTTCCAAATGACCTAAATCTTAAATTAAAAAAGGTTATGCTAAATAACTTAAAAATATACAGTAAAAAGTATAAATAAATGAGACAGTTATATAATTATTCAAGCTCTTCTTTATTAATAGGGATGGCAAAATATGCTTGGTTTCTTAACTTTATAAAAATACAAAGGTTTATAAAAGATTCTACTGGAATAACTTTTATACGGTTAGTTTCACTGCATTTATGCAAAAACGATTCGCTCGTGTACGTAAATTGGTTTCCTTGAGCAACAAACATTTCCCAATTAACGATTTCACGAATTATCGCATAATGTTGACTAACACAATTACATATATCTTGTACACAATTGCAATGAAACAGCTTAATAAAATAATCTATTATACCAAAGCCGACTTCGCCATTATCTCTATATTGTACAAGTGAAGATTGCGTCTGTAAGTTGTGCTTATACATTTCAGCTACATATAATTTATTATGTTTTAAAAGTCTAAAATATTGATACAGTAAAATGTTGTTTCTTAATAAGCCAGTACGTTGCAATGCATCTAAAACGACATCTGATACTACTTCGAGTTTTTTGTAAACACCCACACTATAACAGTGTTCAAATACTTGTTCTAGTATCTTTACTTGCTTTTTCCTTCGTAAACAAAAATTGCGAACGTCATCTTCCTGCAATAATTCAATAAATCTCCTCATTTTTATAAATTGATGCTGTGATTGTGCGATTTGGGAATCGATATGGCTTGTACCGTGTATTAATTTCAACAATTGCCCATTTATATCCTCGTACTCATAGCATGTATAGGCCCACAATGGCCCAAGATTTCGTACACAGTCAGGTAAATGCAATAATTGATGTAAATTGATGGAACAAAATTCAATACCATACAATAATTGAAATTCTCTTACGAATCTATGCAATAAATCTTTTGAGATTTCCATCATATGCTCAGTGATGAAGTCTGAACTTAAAATAGACAACGCTATTATAAGCCTTAAGAAATGCTCAAAATAATCTACACGCATAATTCCTTCAAAGATGGGTACAGAGTAATAGAAACAAAACATTTTCAATTCCGATGCTTTCCAGTGAATTAAATCTGCAATTGAACGTGGCATGCGATGAACGAATTTTGGTGGTTTTATAGCTATTAATCGATCATTTACTGCATCCAGAACGGGGTACAACGAAAAAACTTTATTTCTATATTTAACATCAGATAATAACATTAAAATTTTTTTAATGATGACACCACCATCAGCACAGTGCATACGATCTATACCTATACCTTTTATGAAGTCAGGCATAATTTTCGAAAAAACACTATGACCTTTTACCCCCATAATTGGATGATCTGATGTTGCTAAATTAGCGTACTCTACAGATTGCTGCGATGTTCTTAATTGCAACTGGTCATTATATGGATATACGTGTACAAAACCTTTTGGAAGTATTGGAACTCTTTCGCCTTTGCATAAACACGATGGACAACCAAAATCGCCATTGAATTGAATGAAGTTTAAACATTCACTTTTAGCGGGGAGATCACAAATTGCCATGAGAACTATTCCTCTGACAATAATATTATTATTGTCAGGAAGATTAATTTTGATCCCTTCGAAAATTTGTTCTAATTCTTGTCGAAACTTGTAAATCAAAAAATTTATGTGTGGTTTCTTATCGTCAAACCAATAACCCAAAAGTAGAGTATTCTCTCTTTTTTTACGCTCGTTAAATGGCAATTCATTAATGGTTAAATATACAGGCCATATGCTAATTTTGGATGACTTAAACACTGGTATACCATCAGTGTACCAACTGAAAGAAATGTTACGAGGATCACTCAAGAAGCCATTATTGACCCATGCTTGATATAATTGGTCATCGTATATGTCTGTGATCACTCCTTCAGAAGGAACTGATCTTCGAAATCGCCATTGAAGTTTTTCAAAAAATTCATTTCTCATATACATTTCCTTCAGTTGATTTACAATAGGTAATTGAACAAAATAAGAGTTCTTCTTTCTAGGGCATGATGGACACTCATCGTTTATAGTTCGTAATTCTCGCGTACAAAATTTACAATAGAAATGTTTAATAATTTCAGTTTGATTAAGGCGAAAGAATTTTCGAAATTTATATAGACTATTTTTTTTAAATCCTTCCCTTAAGCAGTGTAATTGGAGAGCTATAATGATATCTTCTATGCATGACATTGTCAGATTATGGTGCAAAAGAAGGGTTAAAATTATCAACATACTCGCGCCAACAGTTATTTCAGCACCCCGGTATAATGGTTGATTGTGATAAAAATTGTCATTCTCATCGTCTCTGGCGTCATTATCATGCAGCTCTTCCTCATATTGTTCTTCTTGCTCTTCTTGTTCGTCTTCTGAATATTGTTCTTCATCATCAATATTCGATTCACTGTATTCCCCTTCATTTTCGTCATCATTTTCGGAGTAGTAACTATTGTCGCTATTCTCATTGCTGCTCTCTGAAGATTCGTTATTTTGAGTATACCTTTGATGAAGACACATGTCATCAGCATTACTTTGAATTTCATTCATATAAGTATTAATGTTTTAAATTTAATTAGATAATTATTATTAATTATATTTACGCTATTTAATTAATACTTTATAATCCAGTAATTTTAATAATAAAAAAATTAACTTACCCTACATGATCCATTGATAATGGTCTCACATGATTGTCCGGAATATTTGATTGATTTGGAATTTGTTCCTCGTTTTCATTACGATTACGAAAAGCATTATTTAATCGATTACGCAGTTGTCTCGGTTTAAGATCTTGCAGCGATTTATGTGACATATTTTATGTGACATATTTTATGTGACATATTTTTTTTATCGTGCAGCAATTGTCTACCGTGTTTCGACTGTTTTTTCGAAACTAGTAGTAGCAGGCATGTCTTTTTTGCGAAACGATTAGTACTAGCACGCCGATAATAGATAATTTGTGTATTAAAAATGCCACGTGGAAAAAAGCAATTTGCTCTAATTTGGTGGGTTTCGACTGGGCAAACCGATGTGATACCGTTATCTGCGATTCCGAAAAAACATCGACAAGTTGATTCAATTGTGACGCTTACGTGGAAAGATTTCTCAAAGAATATTGAAACGAAGGATAAAGCAAAAATCATCGCGATAAAAGGTATGTATATGTTTTGATAAATTAAGCCTAATCATTTCTTAAAATAATTGTATAAAATATATAATATATATTTCCTGATACTTATTAATATGTATTTTCTTTTTACTTATCTTGTTGACAAAATATAGGTTATATATGTTAAAAAAATCTCAGTAAAAAATATAATTTTTTGCATTATTTCATTTCTATAGCAACTGTAATTATGTAGACGTGTAAATTTGCCAAAAGAAATTAATGTGAGTTTAGAAAAGATTTTTTCTTCTATTTTTTTTTTTAGATGATGAGAACGAACTTCACCGCATATTGGTTACGAGTAATGGTGAATTACACGATGCCACAAACAAAATTTTTTTGGATGAAGTCGTGAAAGATCAAAAAAAGATGGCAGAAAATAATAATATGGAAAAAAAGATACAAAGGTCTGTTAAAAAAAGTCTCGAAGAGAAAATCAGAAATACTAATTCTATATTTGAAACGAAAAGTTCAGAAGCTTCATCAGTGGCACATGTAGTTCGACTACCAGTTCCGCCACCTTTACATACAATAACATCATCTGACTTTGCTCAATACCATCATGATCAACTTCAACAATTTTCACATTCTCCGTTACGTCCATCACACTCAAGATCGCTGTCCATGCCTTCAACGTCCAAAAATCCATTTGCTTCAACATCGTTGTCCATGCCTTCAACGTCCAAAAATCCATTTACTTCAACATCGCTGTCCATGCCTTCAACGTCCAAAAATCCATTTGCTTCAACATCGCTGTCCATACCTTCAACGTCCAAAAATCCATTTGCTTCAACATCGCTGTCCATACCTTCAACGTCCAAAAATCCATTTGCTTCAACAATGACTACTAATAGTTACACATCACCAATAAATAATAAGTCACCGACTTTTTCACGTTATACATCATCGCGATCACACGAGACTACTAACTCATTAGTACAAAAAGTTTCTCCTTCCGTAACTCGTTCTCCGTCAAGGCTTGCAAATTCTGCATCTGTATTTAAAAATCGAAATGTCGATAATCAACAGACTGCAAGTCAAAGTTTTTGCAGAGATAAAAGTTTTAGGGAAGCAGATGACAGCGAATCATCGGATTCCGAGAGTTTGGATAATGAAAGTCTTCACGATGATGCCGAAATATTTTCTAGGATTGCGTTGGGTGTGGGTGAGTATCGTAACTATACGTATTGATAATATTTTGACAGGAAAAAAAACTATCATTTAAATGGAATTAATAACTCTTGGCTCAACATATTACATGTAATTTAATGCTATGTTTGTGAGCACAATTTGGGTATAATTTTGCTTCTACCATTATTCATTATTATTGTTTATTATTATTTATTATTATTATTAATTTATTTATTAAAAATTATAATTTATTCATTATTTATTGTTATTAATGCATCATCTTATGTTTTTTCAACTGGAATTTTTTTAACTGGAATTGAAAATTTATGGCAAGTGGAATGCATAAGTGTGAAGCTTATATTTTATGCTTTTTATATACTGCAAAATATTTGCGTATTATTTTTAATTTCTCTAAAAGTTCACTTTATATTGTTTCAGTGACGGAGAGGGATATTCATTTCCAGCAGCAGTTATTGAAAGCTATGATTCAATGTCGCGAAAATAATTTGAAAATGAATGTCAACTCGAAGGAAATCTTTCCGGTAGTGTATGCGTTCCGATATTAAACATTGAATTAAAAATTACATTTTATACACATTCATATTTTAATTTAATATTTATTAAAAATAATATTTATTAGGTGCCACAGCATTATTTTGAACATGGAGACGAAAAGGTATAAGCGTGATAGAAAAATTGTATTCACTGATTTAATCATGCATTTTATGTCAATGATTGAAGATTATATTAATTATTACAGGTAGAAATAGCACCAAACTGCGGATTTTATTTATCGAAAACTCGAGTAGCAACAATAGAAGCTGAAGGGACAGCTCGGGATAATTGGAGAATTCTGGTTCGTGAAACACTTCTCGATGTTTATGGCTCAAGTATCGTAAACTATTCTGCGACTGGAAAAAGAGGCATGCGCCCCGCAATAGATCACAAGTTATTTAAAGGATTACATGGTAAATAAAAACTTTGAAATTTTTTTTTCCTTTATAATTAAAAATATAAAAAGAATAAATAAAGATTAATTTATATTTATTAAAAATTAAATAAATCTTTATTTGCTATTATTTATATTTATTATACAATAACTATAAATAATAATAATAAGAAGAAGAAGAATAATCTCAATTTTATATTATTATAAATACATTTTAAAAAATTAATAAATGATATATACGATTTCTTTACAGAATGGGTGAATCAGAAAGCGTCGCAGCCGATTTCCTCGAAAACTTTAATAACCTACATTAATAAAATGGCTTCAAATAAAAGAAAATACCGGAATTCATCAAAAATTGAAATTAACAAGCGGCAAAAGGAAGCACATGATCTTAATGCATCATCACGTGTCTATACATCAGAGAATATTAAACAATTGCATGTTGAGTCAAGTAATAACACGGAGAAACATAAAAAGCCTTATACCATTTTCATTATTTAATTATTTCATAATTTTATTTTTACTTATTTAATAAATTTATTTAATGATTATTTAATTATTTTTATTTAATTGTGAATTAATAATTATTATTAGATTAAATCATTATGTTATTTTGAAATAATATTCTCGATTACATTTAAATTCTTTCGTTTTAATAAATATTGAGGATTTTTTATAGATACTGCAATGCAGTTGCACGAGGAAATAAATACTGAACCATATCAAGGAATTAACAGGGGTAATACATACGGTGAAATGGAGATAACAAAAGAGTTTGATCAAGAAATAATTCGTGAACCAGGTAAACATTAAGAAAGCGATTTATAATTATAAAAAATTATGATACCCTCAAATGACTACGTAAAATCGAATTTTATATTGTAGGGTACACAGATTATAATAATGGAGACCGTGAATCCTATACTTTTACTATACTATAATTACACAAAATATAACTACATTTATATAACTACAATTATTTATATAACTCTATGATTGTAATACTTTGTTTTGCTCTATAATTTCATTATCCTAATATAATTACATTGCATTTATTTAACTACAGTTATTTATGTAATTATTTATTATTGCAGTTCTTTTTGATGCTCTGTGTGCTATTAATAAAAGATTTTAGAATGAAATTCCCCCTCGTACATCTTCAATTTTTAACCCTGGAATAGCACACATGGGTCATTTTTGTCCTTGGCATTTTAACTTTGCTGTTTTTTTACTAAATTGCTTTTTTTCTAAAGATTAAATTAACAATTTCAGAATTACGTTTATGTTTTTATTGTTTTAATTTATCGTCAAGACCTGAAAAAAAAATATCTGAATTATATCAACATTTCTTGTTAAGTTTTAGATTGTTTAATATGCCGCGGACGAAAAGACCCACGTGTACCGTTATATTAACATATTCAATTTATATAAGTTAGATAAGAATTAATAATTTAGTTACTTTCAGATCACATCATAATTACAATATTATGAAGAATGTTCTAATAATTACTATTGCTTGTAATTATGATCAATCAAAATTCTGTGATTGATTTTCTTATTACATTAAGTATTCGTACTTATTAGAACTTCTTTCCTTAGTAATATCGTAATTAAAATGTGAATTTGAAAAAAATGCGACATCATATATATATATATTAAGGACCTGAATATAATATAAGGATATAGAAGGTCAAAGTAGGGTTTTGACCAAACCCTCTTTTGCAGCTTTTAGCAGCAAAAAGAAAGCCTACTTTGCTACCCCTAGCAGCAAAAAAGGCAATTTCCGACCACTTGCAGCATCAAAGGAGGATCAAAATTATATATAAGATGAACGCCTGTTTTGACCCTACTTGTTCCAAATAGTAGAATTAAAAGCGTCGCTAAGTAGCCGCTAAATTTCGACTCGGGCGGGCGGCAAAAGAACGAGCAAGGAGTAAGCTGCGTGGTCCACGTGCACGTGTACAAAACCCGCAAAATCGGAATTTCTGGACTGACGAACCAGAGCCAGAAGGAAATGGTCAATAATGGTAATTAATGTACAATAAGAAAATAGTAATTAGACACGCGCGCATGCAGATATGCAAAAATACACACGTACATAATACGTAATAATGATAATTATTTATGTGTAATTGCAGGTACACCTACAGAAAAACGTTGACGTTCACCAACAACGGAGAGAATAACGAAGGATAATGGAGGGTGACGGAGGACCACGAAGGACAACGGAGAACGACGGAGGACGACAGAGGACGACGGAAGACAACGGAAAACGACGGAGGACAACGGAAAACGACGGAGGACAACGGAAAACGACGGAGGACGACGGAGGACGACGGAGGACAACGAAAACAACGGAGAAGAAGAATAAATCTGCATTTTTTAATGCAAGCTTGTGTCTCAGTTGGGACTAAAGCTGTACGAGAAAGTATTCGGTCCCGAACTCAGTACGTAAGATAGGTTCAAATAGTCGTTATACCAAAACTGACTACGAAATTTATACGCGATTCGGTTAAAATAATCGTTACACGATTGATTTTGAAATTGATATCATTGTTCGATTCACGTGATATTCCTAAAAATCTATATTCCGAAGTCAGTGCGTATATGCGTTTTAAAAAAAAACGAATCTCGAATATATGCGCTAACTCCGGAGTATTAATTTTTTAAGAAAATGTCACGAATTGAGCAACGATACCGATTTCAGAATCACTTGATTCAACGTAACAATTATTTTAATCGAGTCGCGTATCGATTTCCAAATCAGTAGTTACAGTATAACGATTACTTGGATCTGATTTTACGTACTTAATTTGGGACTGAGACTTTCTTGCATAGTTCTGGTCGAGATCAATCGGCACTTTTCAGTGCCTATTTTTATTGATCTTACGAGAATTACCTCGGTTTTCGCAATCGGCATTTTTCAATGCCATTTTTCAATAAAGCTTAACTGATGTATATTATGTGCAACTTTTCTGTAATAATAACTGTTAAAGTTTTTCTTTGATAGTTAATATTACAGAAAAGAGTTATTACATATTATAATATATTATTCTTCGTAATGTCTTTTTGTAACAATATGTATTTAAAAGCATCAGTGCAAGGCGCGACCAAAAACATATTGTCTAAAGGACATTGCCTTTCTTTTCTCTTTTTCGTTGCTTTAAAATTTTTAATTTTGTCTTTTCTTCTGTTTAGATCTGCCGGATTCAGGAAGATCCTATTGGGAAAGTAGATCTTACTTCCGTGGCCGGAGGAAGATCTTTTTCCATTATTTTATGTGAAAAATTTTTTTTATATCATATACTGCCAAATTTATTATAGGTATATATCAATTATAACAACTGTATATATATATATATATATATATATATATATATATATATATTTGTTATAATTGTATTTTATATTTATATTTTTAAATAAATGTTTTATATGATACAAGATTTTAATTTTTATTTGTAAAATTATTTTTCCAAAAAATAAAAAAAAAGTAAAAACGTCATCTGGACGTGACGTCACAATTTAAATGCCAAACAACAGAGTCTGCTGCATTTCTGCTGCCAATCTGCCGGCAGATTATGTCAGCAGACTCTGCTCGGTTTCTGCCGCCAATCTGCCGTCAAGTTACGTCAACAGGTTCTGTTCGATTTTTACCGTCAATCTGTTGACTGATTATGTTTGCTAGCTTTGTTGTATTTCTGTTGGCATTCTGCCGATTTCATATGATATATCAGAACCGGCATCAAATCTGTAATCAGTCTGTCGGCAAATTTTGTAGCAGATATCTGCTTTAGCAGGTTTAGCTATTGGGGTTAGGTTATCCTCAGAGAATGTAAAATCAGTGTCGCGCCATTTAATTGAAATTAAATCTTTTATTCCAATTGAATTTGCGAGAAAACCTAGAGGATTAGATGACGTTGATAAATGGAAGGCAACGGAATTTCGACAATTTTTACTCTATACCGGATTTATTGTTATGAAACCAGTACTATCTACTATTTGTTACAACCACTTCCTTTCCCTCTGTGTTGCTATTAGGATATTAACTGATGATCAATTATGTGTGCCATTCAACTCTTACGCAAATTCGTTATTACTGTATTTCGTTTCGAACTATGGAAGTATTTATGGCGAGGAATATATGTCTCATAATGTCCATAATCTTCTCCATCTTTCGAATGATGTACAAAGTTTCGGTTCACTAGATAACTTTAGTTGCATTAAATATGAAAATTATATGCAAAAAGTAAAAAATAAGTTACATAATTCAGGTGCACCTTTACAGGAATTTTCAAATCGTATATTTGAAGAGTTACAGCTTCCAGTTCGTCCATTTAAAGTGGAACAATATCCAATTGTTGTTTATAAGAAAAATAATGTAATTTCTCATCTTCAATTTAAAAGCTTTAAAATTGCATCTAACAAAACCGATAACTGTGCTATGCTTTGTGACAAATCTATCGTTTTTATCTTAGATATCTTTGAAGAAGATGGTGTTTGTTATGTTCGTGCAAAACATTTTTTAAATGCAAATCCTTTTTTTGATATACCATGTTCTTCTACAAAAATGGCCATATTTGTAATATCACAAACTGGTACTACAAACATTATAAAAATTCCAGTGACGCTAATAAAAAGGAAGTGTTTAAAAATAAAATACTTAGATGATGACTGTTCCTATATTACAATACCGTTACAAATTACTAATAATTAGATGCTGTAAATTTTGTTGAATGTGTCTATTTTTTTATTTATACGTTGTAAAGAAAACATAAAAAAATTTATAAATATGGTTCTTTTGCCTTAGAGTTAAATATTGAGAAATTGAAATGGAAAAGAAATCCTGATTTGTCGGAAATATTTGAAAGGTGAGTGCGTAATAATTCATTATATGAAAGTTTAATAATGTGCATTTTATTTAATGCAACTTATAAGGGGAGGTCTATATATCCTTTATGTATTGCTAAAGTTTCATAATTTTTTGAATTTCTGAGTTGAGGGCTATCCCTTGTTAGATTACAATAACAATAGGAGAATTAAAACTCTGAACAACCGATAATTATTATTATACAGAGCGTACATTTTTAAATATTGTCTTACAGTTATATCTTTTTTTCCGTTTCAAAAATTATCAATGTTATTATATATAAAAACTAAATATATAATAACCAAAAACTTTTTTCAGGCTACCCATATGCACTAAAACATTGCTTTTAAATTGCATAATAAGACAATATTTAGACAATGAGTTGCGAAAATACAAAGTACGCGGTGGTAAAATTTTTGTCAGACTCAACACATTCTGAGATTCCATCAACCTGGCTATTTGAAAATGAAGATAATAGTTATTGGTGTTGGTGGCCGCCTCGAACCGCAAACTGTGCAACATTGATATCTAATTGCACCAGTCCAAATTTTAATACGTGGAATAAATATGAAATTGACATCATAAAATTTTGCAGTAAGTATTTGTATTGTATTAATATATTGTCTATACTTTTTATTATATAGAAAAACAACTTTTTATGGAGAAAATATATTTTTAATTTGGCATAATTTGGTAACGTAATAATCACATTGAAAATTGTCTACATAAATACATGTGCAAGCACACTAGTATTTACTACATTTTGTTTAGAAGCTTATTAATTAAAAAAAGCGGCTGTTAAAATTTAAAAGCAAACATAAAGTTTTAAGTTTTTTTTTCATAAAAAATAATAATTTATATTTAAAGTGTTGCTCAAAAATTGTGTGATTTGTAACGTAAAACTTAAAAGATATAAAAAGTAAAAAGTAAAACAATTCATTATGTTATTGTTCAATAATCACCAGTTGCGATAAATATGTACATGCAATGCGTATGATGAACGTCTAAAAAAGACATCACAGATGTAAAAAAAGCGCTAAGTATATCCTTCTCCAGCCAAAATAGTTCTTTACAAAAATTAATCGCCATCAAAGATATTATCTTTTCAAAAAGTATATAAATTATATATTTTTTACCTTAACAAAAATTAATCGCCATCAAAAATATTTCTTTTCAAAAATTATATTTATAAATTATATTTTATCTTTATTAATAAACAGGAAAAAACTTAAAATATTAGCATCAAAAAGAAGTGAAATAAAAAAATCACGCTAAGTAAATTTAGAAAAAAATAATGTATAATATTCAGATGAATTATTTTCTATAATATTAGAGTAAATCTATTTAATGTAAGATGCAGAAAAAATTAAAACTGCGAAATTTTGCATTCTTTTATCTATCTAATATTGCATTCTATTCTATTTGCAGAAGCAAATGAAATGCAATAAAATATACATATATGTATAGTATAGTAGGGGGTGTAAATATATATGCAATAAAATATATATATAGTATAGTAGGGGGTGTAAATATATATATATAATAAACTTTATTTATATCTCTAAATAATTATTCATATTTATTTAATCCAAATATACTCAAACGTATATTCAAGAAAAGATAATACGACAAAAAATGTAAAAAATTAAAGTTTAATGCAAAAAAATTTAAAGTTAAAAAAATAACAGTTAAAAAATTAAAGTGAAAAATTAAAGGAAACATATTTTATGCAAAAATTTATAGTTAAAAGGATAAAAGCTAAAAATTAAAGTTAAAAAAATAAAGGTAAAAAAATTACATTTGCAAAAAACTTAGCGCTGTTTTTCCAATTATATATTTTCAATATATTTATACAGGGTGTTTCAAAATTGCACGGCACTATTCTAGGGACGCGTTCTCGGCCAAAATAAACAAAATAGTTCATATAAACATAGGTCTCAAACTTATTTATTATCAAGATATTAAAGGGTAAAAATAACCATTCAAAGTGATTTTTCAAGTAATTCATTCAAGTAATTCTTCTTCAAAGTTTGCAGTTCGTTGAAATCTTTGTCGACCAGTTGTCATAAAAACCTCTAATAGCCACATCACACTATTAGAAATATATCTTTATCCTTTAATATCTCGATAATAAATAAGTTTGAGATATATGTTTATATGAACTTTTGTGTTTATTTTGACCTAGAGAACGCGTCCCTAGAATAGTGCCGTACAATTTTGAAATACCCTGTATAAATATATACAATAAATTTTATTTACATTTCTAAATATTTAATCATATCTATTTAATTCAAATATACTCAAACGTATATTCAAGAGAAAATATTACAAAACACAAAAAATTAAATTTAGAAAATAAAAAATTTTAAGTTAGAAGGAAATTAAAAAATTATAGTTAAAAATTAAAGTAAAAAAATTTAATGCAAAAAATTTAAAGTAAAAAAAATAAAAATTAAGAAATAGATTAAAATAATAAAATTAAATTTTTAATGCAAATTTAAAGTTAAAAAAATTAAAGTTAAAAGATTTTATGCAAAAATATTTATAGTTAAAAAAATTAAAGCTAAAATTGAAGTTAAAAAAATAAAGGTAAAAAAATTTCATTTGCAAAAAAACTTGGAAAAACAGCGCTAAGTTTTTTGCAAATGTAATTTTTTTACCTTTATTTTTTTAACTTTAATTTTTAGCTTTTATCCTTTTAACTATAAATTTTTGCATAAAATATGTTTCCTTTAATTTTTCACTTTAATTTTTTAACTGTTATTTTTTTAACTTTAAATTTTTTTGCATTAAACTTTAATTTTTTACATTTTTTGTCGTATTATCTTTTCTTGAATATACGTTTGAGTATATTTGGATTAAATAAATATGAATAATTATTTAGAGATATAAATAAAGTTTATTATATATATATATTTACACCCCCTACTATACTATATATATATTTTATTGCATATATATTTACACCCCCTACTATACTATACATATATGTATATTTTATTGCATTTCATTTGCTTCTGCAAATAGAATAGAATGCAATATTAGATAGATAAAAGAATGCAAAATTTCGCAGTTTTAATTTTTTCTGCATCTTACATTAAATAGATTTACTCTAATATTATAGAAAATAATTCATCTGCATCTGAATATTATACATTATTTTTTTCTAAATTTACTTAGCGTGATTTTTTTATTTCACTTCTTTTTGATGCTAATATTTTAAGTTTTTTCCCGTTTATTAATAAAGATAAAATATAATTTATAAATATAATTTTTGAAAAGAAATATTTTTGATGGCGATTAATTTTTGTTAAGGTAAAAAATATATAATTTATATACTTTTTGAAAAGATAATATCTTTGATGGCGATTAATTTTTGTAAAGAACTATTTTGGCTGGAGAAAGATATACTTAGCGCTTTTTTTACATCTGTGATGTCTTTTTTAGACGGATTAATATTACAAATAGTAGTAACGAATGATTAAGATAAGATATTGAAAAATAGATATGTACTTGCGAAATATAATTATACTTTATAGATGTCAAAAGATAGAAAATTCATTGTGTCAGATAGACAAACACGTCAAATACATTAGACGAACTGAGAGGACTAAACAACCTTTATTATTAAGTCGTATATGTTATTTAAATTGTCTGTGTCCTTTTGTAAATTTAAAGTGTTGTTTTTCTTGATGTAGAACATTTCAGGATTCTAATTAAGACCTAAAATTAAGGTCGAAACGTTGTGATGTGCACTTAATAATAAATAGAATTTGCCAGTACGGTCGAGAGAATTGTGTTCATTATTTTTTAATTTTTTAAACAAGTTAGAGAATTGAAATTTTATATGGTTTAAATTTCTGTTCAATAAATGTACATCAATTACTTCATTTACCGGATTGTGTAAGAAGACTTGGACCGTTATGGACATTTTCTTGTTTTGAATATGAAAATATAAATGGTCAATTACTGAAATTAGTACATGGAACAGGCCATATTGATACACAAATTGCTAGATCTCATGATCGATGTATCAAAATGATACGATTAATGGATCAGTTACCTGAAGGCCCTATACGAGATTTTTGTTTTAGTCGGAAAAAGCAGGTAAAAATTATTGAAAAAATTTCTGAAAACTCTTTCAATGTTGGTACATATCAAAATGTGCAACCAATACCAAATGATCTTATTAATGAATTACATAATCTTGGAATTTTCCAAAATGTAGTAATTTATAAGTATTTTCGTTTATTAAAAAATGGAAAATTATATGTATCAAAAATGTATCAAAGAAATTTGAAAAGTCATTCTTATATTATTCAATATGTAAATGATAATCATTTACGATAGAAATTAGGATCAATTTCTTATTTTATTAAAATTACTAATTGTAATTGAAAGAAAGCCATGTAGGTGTAATGGAAACCATTATGTTGTAATTCAAAAAATTGTAACAGATAATATATTATTTATTCGAGGAAACAATTTTATGTATGATAGCAATACTTTCCTACACAAATGCCATGTAACGAATAATATTGTACTAATTCCTGTAAACAATATTACTACAATTTGTGTTCTTATGGATATTAATAATCAAATGTATGTGGGTATTCCTGTCGACCAACAAGAGCTTGAATAAATAAATACTCTGGTCCATATTCAATTATTGTTAATTTATTCATTTCTAAATATATAAAAATAAATAATTATAAGAAGTAATAACAAAAAGAAAGATGTTTTGTAACAGTTTTGTATATGTTTAAAATTTTCTATCTTTAGTTGCACATATCCACACGCATGCTTATACATACATACACACACACACACACACACACACACACATTCTTTTAATTTTATTTTAAATTGTAACGAGCCCTTCGCGAAGCGGATAGCGTGCCGGGATCAGGGATCGCGGAGGGGAAAGGCGCAACGAAACAGTGTTCTTTTTGGTGTTAAATAAAAGAAATAAATATATTTATATTTTCGCATTAGCGTACATTTCAGTCGGGCTGAGTTTGTGATCGAGCGGTCGTAATACGTGAATCCGAAGAGCGGGCGCGCGTATACAAATATTTATTACGGCGGCAGTTAGAGGCCGCCGGCTCTCGGGTCGGAAATGCCGGTGGTGCGGCCGCAGGCGGGGTCTCGCGGTTCGGAGCGGGCCTATTGTCGATATTGGTGACGTCACGTTTCCTAATGGCCGGAATTTAGGCGGTGCGTGCCGGCTGCCGACAAAATGGCGTGCCGCGTTATAATCCCGCCGGTCGGCGGTCGTATGTATTTGTCGCGGCGAGTAACTCCTCGCTTTTATAACTAATTGTTGTCGTCCGAGCGGTGTCGAGATCTCTCGGCGGAGGCAGCGAACGCGCTACCCCGTTTACCGTGGACGGTGGGATTTTAGGCGGGGGAGCGACCTGGCCCGAGAATGCGTCGGGGAAGGCGGCGAACTCGCCACCCTCGTGCTGTCGGTCGGTGGGTGTTCGGGCGGGATAGGCTGTTTGCTAGCGCAAGGTCGAGATCTCTCGGCGGAGGCTGCGAACTCGTCAACCCCGTTGATTTTGCTAAGAACGGTCTAGTGCGGATCTGTTTAGGATTTGCCTTCTGCTGTTGTGAGCATCGGGCTGGATCGGGAACGGATCTGGTCTCGAGATCGCTTCGGTGCCGATATTTATACGGAAGTTTTTACCTGTTCGGTATTTTCCGCCGCGTTTCGGAGACGATCGGCCCGAGTATTGATGTTATATCAACGGTCGTTTAGCGGCCATGTGTGTGTCTCGGCGGTTATGATATAAAGATAACAAGGGCGTCTAGCGCCTCGGCCTTTGCCCGACCGGTGGACGTCGGGCGGCCGACTTCCGGCGGTCGTCTGCCGGGTATAATAACGATGGGGGGTGCATCGTTACAAAATTATATATTTTAATATATAGAGAAAAAAGAGAAGAAAAATAGTATTATATATAATTATATACATATAAATAACAATTTATACATTATAATAAGATTACTTTTATCAGTTTTATTATTAATATAACTATTAACAAAATAAATCTCTCTCTCTCCCCCTCTCTCCCCCTCTCTCCTCCCCCTCTCTCTTCCCCCCTTCTCTCTCCTCTCTCCCCCTCTCTCCCCCCCTCTCTCTCCCCCCCTCTCTCTCTCTCCCGCTCTCTCTCTCTCTCCCCCGCTCTCTCTCCCGCTCCCCCTCCCACTCCCCCTCTCTTCCTCCCTCCTTCCCTCGTTCTCCCTCCCTCCCTCTCCCTCTCTCCCTCTCTCTCCCCCTCCCTCCCTCCCACTTTCTCTCTCTCTCTCCCTTTCCTGTTATTTTTAATTTTATTTTTACTATTTTGATTAAATTAATTAGTACAGAAAGAACCGTCATTATATGAATATATATATATATATATATTAATTTAATAATTATTATATATTTAATTTAATCATAAATATAATAAACCTCTATAATAGTAAAAATAGAACTAAATAGAAATAACAGTTTTAGGTTGAAAAATATCAAAATAGACTGAGAAAATGTTAGGAACATTAAAGTAGGAGCATAATTACTTAATTCAAATAGAATTGTGAGATTCTAAATAGGAGCCAGAGTAAATAGTTTTAAATAGGAGCCAAAGTAAATAGTTTTAAATAGTTTAAAAATAGGGTGATGTGACTGCTTAAAGTATCAAAGTAGGTGTTAGATTGAACATTGAGGTCGAAAATAGGACAAAAATTTCGACTCAGGTTTAATGAAAATCAGAAACAGCTCTTGACGCCCGATTTGATAAATTTCCGCGCGTTTTTTCGGCTTAATAATCGAAGATGTATTATTGTCATTAATAAAACTGAGTAATTCCAATAGAGCAGAGAATGTACTAAAAAGTGCTTTTTGAATCATTTTTATATCTAAAGCGGTTCTTGAGACATAAGCGTTTAATGAAAATGAGAAACAGCTAGCTCTTGACGCCCGATTTGATAAATTTCCGCGCGCTTTATCGGCTTAATAATCGGAGATGTATTATTGTCATTAATACAACTGAATTAATTCAATAGAGCAGAGAATGTACTAAAAAGTGCTTCTTAAATCATTTTTATATGTAAAGCGGTTCTTGAGACATAAGCGTTTAATGAAAATGAGGACCCGAGTAGAAATTTAAAATCTACTATGAGCCTCGTTCATGGTTACTTGGGCTTCCGATAATGCTTCTTGGATAAATATTAATATTAATTGCATTAGTCTGAAACAATAAAAATTGTTCCCAATTTGTGTATTACAAGTATTACTATTTTTATTGGCGTTGAAAATTTCGATAAGATTCAAAAGAGATGAAGAGGTAAAAGTTATAAGCACGAAAGAAGGACTTATATATCCAACGAACGGCAATAACTGACAATTTGTAGCATCAAGGGAGGACAAGAGCCAATGTAATGTTAAGTCTACATTAGTTCTCCAAATACGGTGAAACTTGCAGGTCTAAAGTAGGATAATGTAGGACAACGAGATCGAACAGAGGCGAAAAAAAACGTTAGCAAGTTCTATGTTGAACTTGCTAACGTTTTTTTTCGCCTCTGTTCGATCTCGTTGTCCTACATTATCCTACTTTAGACCTGCAAGTTTCACCGTATTTGGAGAACTAATGTAGACTTAACATTACATTGGCTCTTGTCCTCCCTTGATGCTACAAATTGTCAGTTATTGCCGTTCGTTGGATATATAAGTCCTTCTTTCGTGCTTATAACTTTTACCTCTTCATCTCTTTTGAATCTTATCGAAATTTTCAACGCCAATAAAAATAGTAATACTTGTAATACACAAATTGGGAACAATTTTTATTGTTTCAGACTAATGCAATTAATATTAATATTTATATAAAATGGACAGTAAGATGATAGTAAGAAGAGAAAGAGAGTAGACAGTAAAGTACAAAATAAATAAATATACCAAAAAATACTTTATTCGAGTTCTGTTTGGTTGATAGGTATTCCTATGTACATTTGATTGTCAATTTTTATATATACGCATACATACTTTAAATTTTCGACAGGAATAACTATAAAATGTTCGATTTTATGACATTTTTGTAAAAAAAACTTAGTATCGGCGATAGTATAATCACCTCGCGCAACAAATGCACCATCGGTCGCAATATTGCAGACAATCGCATAATGTTTTTCTCTCTGTTCATTCTGATGAATAATTTTCATAAAGCATTGAATTTCTGCATAGTGTATTTGACCTTTATTGTTAATATATTGTACAACAGAAGAATCAGTTTGCAAATCGGCTTTGTACATTTGTGACACGTATAAATAGCCATTTTTCAATAATCTATAATACTGTCACGATGAGACAATTTCGGGGATTCTTGAATTGTTCATTGCAGTGATAATAATGTTTGGTAATCTCTGTGATTTCTTATAAGTAACAACACTGTAACAGTTTGATAATATTTGCTCTATAATTTTTACTTGTCGTTTCTTGCTCAAGCAAAATGTATGAACGGGACCTCTGGGCATTTCATTTATTAATCTACTCATATTTATAAACTGCTCATGAGCCGTTGCAATTTGTGTTTCAATATGCCTCGTTCCATGCACTAATTTTAAAAACTGACCATTCAAATTTTCATATTCAAAGCAAGAAAAAAACCACAAGGGCCCCATTTTTATAACATTATCTGCTAAGTGTCGTAATTGATGTATATTAATCGAGCAAAATTGCAATCCATATAAATGTTCGAATTCACGCACAAATTTATTTAAAAAGTCTCGGCCAACATTTACCATGAAAAATGTTATTTGATCGGAATTTAGTATTGATATTGCTATTACAAGAAGAAGATAATGATTAAAATAATCTTGTCTTAATATTCCTTCGAGAACTGGAACGGAATAATAAAAGAATCACGTTTTCAATTCTGACGCTTTCCAATGAAATAAATCTTGTATACAGCGCGACATACGATGCACATATTTCGGCGGCTTGATTGCCATGAGCTTTCTATTATCGACATTAACGACAGCAAATAAAGAAAAAGGAAAGGCTCGAAATTTAATATCAAACCATAACAATAACATCTTTTTTACGACACCACCATCAACGCAATGCATTCTATCAATCCCGACTCCTTCGATAAAATCTGGCATAAGCTTTAAGAAAGCAGAGTGTCCCTTTATACCCATGACAGGATTATCGGGACTTGCTCTGTTAGCATATTAAATACATTCATTTAAAAATCTTAGTTTGAGTTCATTTTCATAACGATAAACATGTACTGAACCTCTCGGAACAATCGAAACGTTTTCACCTTTACAATAACATGCGGGGCAACCATAGTTTCCGTTACATTGAACAAAATTTAAAAAGTCGCTTTTTGCTGGTAAATCTGCAGTTCCCATTAACAGCACGCCTCTCATAGTTTTTAACTCTATATTATTATCTCTTGCTACTTGAACTTGAATGCCGTTACTAATTTCTTCTAACGCTTCACGGAACTTATAAATAAAATTATTTGCATTGGGCTTTTTATCTCTATACCATAAGCCTAAGAGTAATGTGTTTTCTCTCTTTTTCCTTTCATTAAAAGGTAATTCGTTGATAGTCAAGTATAAAGGCTACATACTAATTTTTGAAGATTTGAAGACAGGCACTCCATCAGTGTACCAACTAAAAGAAATATTATCAGGATTCTTTAGAAATCCATTATCTACCCATTCTCTGTATAAAGATCCATCATATATATCAGTTATAGTATCAGGTATATCGGCTTTTTCAAAACGTCTTTGCAATTGAGTATAAAACCCATTTCTTTTATACATTTCCCGCAGCTGTTCAAGAAATGACAATTGGACGAAATATGAATTATTCTTTCTGGGACACGAGGGACAAATATCTTCTGCTGATTCAAGATCTCTCGTGCAAAGCAAACAGTAATAATGTTTCTGCAATTTTGTTTCTTTAATAAAGAAGTATTTTAGAAATTTATATAAGCTATTTTTTTTTCAACTGTTCAGGCAAGCAATGCAAATTTATTACTTTTATGATACATATCTGAGAGACATAACATGTCTATGTTGTGATGAATAAGAAGCGTTAAAATTAAAAGCATACTGTGAGCAACAGTCAGAGCCGGGACTAGACATTTCGGCGCCCGAGGCAAAAGAAAAAATGCGCCCCTTAGTAACAAAAAAATATTTCTTTTAGGGCATGTAAAATATAATAAAAAATAATATTAATTAGTGGTATTTAATACATTAATATTAATTTAATTGGAACATATATATAATCACGTGTACAGATATACATTATAAACATATACAGATTACGTGTACTTGTATGTAGGTATACATTACAAATGAACGAAACATAGTTACTAAAATCACAGTAAAATCAGAGTATGTGTGTATATAGTATACATTTTACATTTATATAGATAATATCAATTCTTGTAAAAAATCACAGAAAATGTATTTTTTTATTTAAAGTAATACTTTTCGTGCTTTGATAGCTGCAAAATCGTCAATTATTTTATCAAAATTTATATCCTCACATATTTCATTTTCAATTGAAAGAATTCCCATATTTAATAATTTTTCTTTACTTAGTGAGGATCTTAAATAATTTTTTATTAACTTCAATTTACTAAAACTTCTTTCACATGAAGCGACTGTTACCGGAATAGTTAAGAATATTCTTGATGCTACCTCCAAGTTCGGATATGATTCGGTTAAAGAGTAATTATGAATTAGTTTTAAAACATCTAAAATAGAAGCTGACTTAATATTAGGGAATATTGATATTGCATGTTGTTTGAAACTTAAAATTTCAGAAGAAATTTCAATTGCACTTAGATCATTTTCATACTTTAAAGCTAAATCTACTGCCGCATTTTGTAGCTCGGAAAGACTAATTGTTGATAACTTATGACCCGATAAGAAATCAAAATCTGATGATACTTCGTGTAGCTTTTCATATCTCCAATGTAATTCAGAAATAAGTACATCCAATACTTTCTTTATTTCAATTTCATACAACTGTTTGGCAGAAAAATTATTACCTTCATCTTCCGTTTCGTAAAGATTTAATCTTTTTGCTTTTCTTTTTCTTTTTTCTGAGAATTGAGAAGATATATTCAAACTTTCTGCTATTTTCTCACAATTTTTATAAATATACTCTATATTATTTTTTTTCATTTCTTCTAAATATAATTTTAATCCTTTAATCAATTGACTACCTTGAAGCACAGTAATATTTTTAGCTTGCAAAGCTTTATTAACTCGTTCTACTTGACAAAGAATAATATTCCATATAGATAATGTGCATAAAAAGTTGTAATTAATTTGTGAAAGAATACCAGTCATGTCTGAACAATGCACTGATTTATCCTTTTTTACCATGTCATTTAAAATCCCATGTACCTCTTTAATCTGGGAATGCAATGCTTTAACTGCGTTTGCTCTTGATGACCAACGTGTGTCTGTGTGTGCTTTAAGACTGACTTTTAAAACAGACATTAGTGCATTCTATCTACTAGTAGAATTGGCGAAAAACGTGTAAATTCTTTGTATTATACCAAAAAAAGTTATCATTGTTGGACTCACGGGAGCCGCATGCATACTCGCTAAGTTTAGACAATGGGCTGAACATGGTACGTACCTTGCTAATTTATTTTTTTGTGAAATAATTGCTTGAACGCCTTTATAGATATCAGACATGTTCGCCCCATTGTCATACCCTTGCCCTCGAGCATCTTCAATATTAATACCATCTTCTTCCAACTTCTTCAAAATTTCGACTACTAGACCATTTCCAGTTTTCTCCTTTGTCTCTATAAATTCTATAAAACTCTCCTCTATAGAAATGTTATTATTATTGATGCGAACGTATCGTATTATCTGACACATTTGTTCGTGATGAGAAATATCTGGAGTACAGTCAAACAGCAAAGAAAAATATTTTGCTTGTTTAATTCTGGAAATAATCTCACGACGAACATGTTTTCCTAACAATTCGATAAATTCGTTTTGTATTTTATTGGATAAATAATTAAGACATCCCTTTTTATGTTCGAAAATGTGGTGTTTTATAACAGGGTTGTAATGACATTAATTCGATTAAATTAAGGAATATTCCAGCACTAGGACTTCCAATAAATTCTTTGGTGCCTCTAAGAGGAAGATTATTTCTTGCACAAAACATAATAGAATCCAGAACAACTTTAAAAATATTTCGCCACTTCTCTTTTTCAGAATGTATTGCCTTTTGCAATGAATCATCTATTAATCCACCGCTTTTAAGTTTTCTTTCTAAACACTTCCATTGTAAAAAATTATCTCGATGTTCTGATGAATTTTCATGATCTTTAATTCTATTCAAATTTTTCCAGTTTTTGAAACCTTTTTTTGAATTACAAATATTAGCTTCTAAATTGTTTTTCTTGAATAAAATACATGAAAAACAGGATAGGGCCTTTGATATTTTTGAGTACATCAGTTAGTTACGGTGTACAACTTCGCCATTAGAACATTATTTTACATACCATTCTTTTGAAAATTTACGACCATCATCTGATTTTGATTCTCGAAAATCAGCATTCTGTCCTTGATCGAGACCATGCTCTATCATGACAAATCTAATTTTATCTGTTATAATTGGCCATGATGGAGGATTATTAAAATTTATTTCGAAAAATGGATTTTTTTCTTCACGAGTATTTTCGTTTGTCTTTGAAGTTACAGAAGTTGATAAAAGATTATTTGCTTCGTCCAGATGAGGATTTTCAATTATATCTGAATTTTTTAATGTAAACGGATCTTTATCTGTTTCATTAAATTCTCTGACAAAAGGGTAATTTTCATTTATCTCTGAAATTTTTGTAGTTTCTTCCATTTGATCATTTGATAAACATTGTGGATGTTCAACATTTGATGAGGACGTAGAAGTTTCACTAGTTTGCAACCACTTTTGCAATTTATTTGCATTTTGCTGAATATTTTTCTCTAAAATTTTTCGTCTTTTTCTAAATTCAGCACCGCTTAGTTTTTTTGAAGCCATGTTACAGCAAAAGTAGGTACCTGTTTGTTTTTTATTTGATAAAAATTATGATAAAATAATACATATTTAGATTTAGTACTGGGAAAAATAATTACAATGAATAAAAATCTTGGGATTATATCATTTTTTTTAGTGTTACTAAACTATATCCAAAGTAACTACGAATGAAAATTATTTTAACATTGTTCAATTTGTATTTAAGGTGATATGTAATAATATTTAATAGTTATAATTATTACGATTTTAATAACAATAATGTTTTTCCTTGCACTAAATCATAAAGAACAAAAAGTTAATATTTACTTACCGGAAAATGACGCAAATAAACGATAAATCAGTGTAGACTGTTACAAATGTAAGTTTACACTGTCGTCTCGTACAATTCTATTTAATGTGTTTACGTATTTAACTGGGTGACAGCAATGTTAATCCTTTCGCCATTAAAACGCGGAATAGCATATGATGTTCTTTACTATCGCACTCTTGAAAAGTAGTTTTACGACTGATTTCTTGCATATCGTATCTTACATGGTCAAGCCAACTCATAATAGATCACAATAAAAGACGTTTGATTGCTCGAGCGGCAGATCACGAGAGTTGTTGCTACGCGACAAAATTTCGACGAGTGTAGTCAGCGTTAATACACAGCGAGCGCTCAACGGCGGGTGATTATACTCACCGTTAATAGCAAATGAATTAAAATATATAATAATAAGTGTAAATCGTCCGATATGTGAATAATACAAAATAAGCGAAGGAGAGAGCCTATTCGGTCAAAACGGATCTTGGTGCCTATTATAATATTTTGCGTGAATTTTACAATTTCCAGTTCAAGCAAACTGCGCCGATTATTTGTCAGTCTTAAATCACTAAACTGAAGTTGAAGTACGTAATATCACAAATCAAATTTACAAGCAATTTAATAATACTGATGCTAATGAGCATTTTACAACACTAAATAATTTATTGCGAAAAATATCACCCCAGCCAAGGTTGAAACCTGGACCTCCCTAAATTCCGGGACTGGCGTCTTTACCAATTCGACTTTAAAATATATAGAAATTTGTATTGCCATTTTTGCGCCCCTTCAAATTTTTTACATGAGGCAAGTGCCTCGTTCGCCACACCCTAGTCCCGGCTCTGGCAACAATCAAAGGAGCACCCTGATATAGTATCTGATCTTCATCATTAAATTCGTCGTTATTGTTTAGCGCTGGTTCTTCGTTCTCTTCTACTTCCATATTTTCCATATTTTCATACTCTTCTTCTCTTTCTCTTACTGCTATTTGTTCTTCTTCTTCATTCGTAATACTATAATAGTCGTCGTCATCTGTATAATTGTAAGTATTTTCTTCCTCGATATCACTATTGTGAATGTCTCTATAATATGAAAAAACAAATCAAATAAAACATTTAAAAAATAAAAAATTACAAGTTCTGATAGATAACAATCGAATATTGAAAAATAATCGTTTCTTTTAACTAATTTAATCGATGCATTTGTTGTTTAATTCAACTTTATCACAATTACCATTATAGATATTTTATGATATTTATGATATTAAAGTATTGTTGTTAGATATAATCTTTTATTTAATCAAAATGAAAATCATACCGTGGATGAGGTGAAAATGATCTTTCTCTTTCTGTTTGTATATCTTCTTGTCGTTCCTCTACTATGTCAGCACGTCTTAAAATTTCTCTAAATATTTGACGCCGTCTTCTCTGCCCAAGATCGCCAATAGCCTTTCTTGACACTTTTACAATTCATGGATACGTTTTATGCCCTACAGTTTAGTTATAAATTCGATAAAATAATAATACTTACTTTTTAAAATTAATTTTTTCGCTGAAGGATTTTAGAGGCACTTCGATTGAGACGTAACGGTTACGACTTACGGAAAGTGTGTGTGAGATGGGCTTCCTCGTTATTTGTCATGTATATACGCACAGTTTTCAATTATGTGCGTTACTTCGTATCATTGACAACCACGTAAAACAATTGCATCAGAGAGTTGTAACGCTTCGCGAAATTTTCATCCTGTATTTTGTGGAAATTTTCATAACGGACTGCGATGCCAAAACCGAAAGAATACGCACTCATATGGTGGCTAGACAGTGCTTACAAAGATGTGGTTGATTTGTTAGTATTACCGCGATCGAGCAGGAAAGTTAATTCTGTTGCATCTGTAAAGTGGCGTGATAACCAATGAAAAACAACGACCACAGCTCGTGCTAAAGTTCTCGCCATAAATAGTAAGTATATGATCTTTCATAAAATTATTTTATTTTTATTTTTTTTAATTTTTTTAAATTTTTGCAATAACTAATGAGAAATTAATTTAAAAAGATCTAACTCCGCGCGAATGCATGCGCACAGAGAGAAGAGACCACTGTTTACGCGGTTGCTATGTGCACGAGGCTCTAACATTATGCGTCGTACATTGGTTTGTTCATTAATGTTCTTTTCAGAAAATCGTGATGAACTGGAAAATATTATTGTCGATTCTCGTGAAGTAATAAATGATACCTCAACAAAAATTTTCTCAGCGGATGTACTGGAGGAGAAGCAAAAAATTTCGCAACAGAAAAAAATACGCAGAAATATAAAAAATCAAATAAAAAAACAAACTGAAGAAAAAATAAGAAAAGATCGTCCAATTTTTTATAAAGAAAATTATAAATCTGCGAAAAAAAGAAACCCCAATGAAGATCCACTCTGCTCGAAGAATATGCAAGACAACCGTAACAAACAAGTAATTGTCGGAAATAGTCACAAATTTGAAAGTCAGCCATATATCTTTCCAAGTTGCTCAAATTTTCTGGAAGAGATAACTTACGACGCGCCAGACGATTAACAAATCCCCGAAACCTTTCAGGTATATAAAATTGTTAAGAATATTGCACTTTACTATTCAGTAGCAGAAAATATACTCTGTGTAACTAAAGTCTATAATCTTAAATCTGAAAAATTTAATATCTATATTTGACATTTGCTAGAAGCCTTGTAAAAATTACACTAATACGTGGAATAATCAGTCGTCAGAGTGGCAGAAGGGAAAATTTGTGGGTCCTACTTCTTCAACCCAATTATATGGCAACCCAGGATCATCACATTTTTCTGAACACTATCAAATTCCAGAAGTGTTTTGAAATTATAACGCAAACATTCAACAAGATACAGATTATACTCTAACGGAGTTAAATAATGTGTCACATCAATCATGTTTGACGAACATGCAAAGCAAATTCGAGACATCAAATAATAACTCAAAACCTACGGAGACACTGGTAAGTAGAGGTACAGCTGGTTGTATCAATGACGCAACTTATGGAATTTATAACAATTGTTACAGTAATAAATAGAGTACCTTTGTATTATAGAGCATCGCAAAAAGACATTTTGCAGAGTCTGAGAAGAGACGGCAAGAAAAAAGTGATTCAGAAGCTACTAAATCTATTAACGAAGATTCTGTGCAGAGTAGCAGCGAAAGTTCTACGCTGGCTTCTTCGGACGAATCCCAATCTACAGCAGACAAGCAGAACTTCAATACTGGATCACAATTATTTGCAGGATTAATTCCATTTAAGAGTAATTTTCTAACTATGTAATTGTAACTATTTTAATTTTTCATTTAAGATTATGACTGCCTTTGAATGATTGCCTTTATTCATGTTGTAGTTACGAAACGAGATATTCAGTTTCTAGAATTTCTTCTGACAGCTGCTAAACATTCATATGAATCGCAAAAGTCGACAGAAATAATAGAAAGGTTTGAGGTAAAGAGACCGAAAAGAGTTCAATATAATATATATTTTATTTTTCTACTTTATTATTTTGCTTTTTTCTTTCTTTTTTGGTACAGATTCCGGCACAAATGCTCAAACCTGGGAACAACATGGTAAAAAGCTACTAACATATATTGTTAAAAAATTATTCTTTTACTAACATAAATACATTTATCGATTGTCGAACAGGTGGAGATATCACCAAATGGTGGTTTTTACTTATCGCGGGAGAAAATTGCCTATATTGAATTAAAATCAACAACGGAAAATCAGGAATATGATTGGAAAAAATTAGTGCGCGAAACTCTCCTAGAGGTTTATGGTGAGAGTATCACTAATTATTCTGCTACTGGGAAACGAGGCGCTCGACCAGCAATTAGTGCTATTCTTTTTAAAGCTTTATTTAGTACGTAATTTTTATTATATGTCATTATTTATTTTTATTATGTTTATAATGTATAACGGGTTAACAATAGTAGTTTTGTTACAGATTGGGCAACTGAGAAAGCTGGGAGACCGATTACTCGAAAATCCTATATACAATGTATCAATAAATGCGCATCTAATAAGCATAAGTATAGGAAACAAAAAATAAATAAATAAAAAGCGCCAAAGAATAGAAAATAATGTATAAAAATATTAACCTTGGAGAAAATAAAGTAATCTAAGTAACATTAAGTAGCATCTTTTATTCAACATTGCACTTTTTTTATTAATTTAGTATTTTATACTTTTATTACTTTTCAGAAAAATTTGTTTAAATTTAAAATATATGTTTTTATTAGTGCAATATTTAGTAAAATTAAGTGTAACGAAGTGTAACTAAATTGTGTTAAAACTTTATTGGAGTTTTTATATGAAGAAATTGATATTTGGAATTATTTAATATTTTATTATCACATTTATTATATACTTACATTTAATGTATATCTTAATTTCAAACAGCTAACGTATTAATTATGTAATTTATTCAATTGCAGTTAGAGTATGTACTACAAGCGAATATTATATTTAATATGCATTTGCTTATAGCACACACACATAATCTATCTACAGTTAAATAAATTATATAATTAATACATCGTTTATGAAATAAAAATGCACATTAAGTGTAAATAGAGTATATGAGATAATGGAATATTAAATAATTCCGAATATTTATTTCCTAGAAATATTTGTAACACATGGAGTCTTTTTAGCGGTTCTCAGCAAGTCCTTCTATGAGCCTTCACATGGAAGAAACGGCAATAACTGACAATTTGTAGTATCAAAGGAGGACAAAAGCCAAGTAATGTTAAGCCTACATTGATTCTCCAAATATGGTGAAACTTGCAAGTTTAATGTAGGATAAAAATTTCGACTCGGGAAACAGCTTGACGCCCGATTTGATAAATTTCCGCGCGCTTTTTCGGCTTAATAATCGAAGATGTTTTATTGTGATTAATAAAACTGAGTAATTCCAATAGAGCAGAGAATGTACTAAAAAGTGCTTTTTGAATCATTTTTATATCTAAAGCGGTTCTTGATATATAAGCATTTAATGAAAATGAGAAGCAGCTTGACGCCCGATTTGATAAATTTCCGCGCGCTTTTTCGGCTTAATAATCGAAGATGTATTATTGTCATTAATAAAACTTAGTAATTCCAATAGAGCAGAGAATGTACTAAAAAGTGCTTTTTGAATCATTTTTATATGTAAAGCGGTTCTTGAGACATAAGCGTTTAATGAAAATGAGAAACAAGCTTGACGCCCGATTTGATCCGCGCGTTTTATCGGCTTAATAATCGGAGATGTATTATTGTTACTAATAAAACCGAATTAATCCAATATAGCAGAGAATGTACTAAAAAGTGCTTTTTGAATCATTTTTATATCTATAGCGGTTCTTGAGACATAAGCGTCTAATGAAAATGAGAAACACACAGCTTGACGCCCGATTTGATAAATTTCCGCGCGCTTTTTCGGCTTAATAATCAGAGATGTATTATTGTCATTAATAAAACTGAGTAATTCCAATAGAGCAGAGAATGTACTAAAGAGTGCTTTTTGAATCATTTTTATATCTAAAGCGGTTCTTGAGACAAGCGTTTAATGAAAATAGATATAGCTTGATGCCCGAATCATTCGGCTTGCGCGCGCTTTTTCGGTTTAATAATTGCAAATGTATTATTATCAGTAATAAAACCGAGTAATATTATTAGGGAAGAGTATGAACTAAAAAGTGCTTTTTGAATCATCTTTATAACTTTAGCGGTTGCCGGAATCTCTCGGATTTACGAGAATACAAATATTTCTTAATTGCCTGCTTATTCGATGAATGACCGCTATTCAAAAGGATTTTTTAATTTACTTTTGGAGTGTCTTTAAAAAACCGTTTTATGGAAAATAACGGTGTCATAATAGCCAAATAGTATAATGTACTGTACATAATTTGTACTGTCGCTGTATTAATCGATCTATATTTAATTCCTTATACATACGTAGCAGTGCATTTTATCACAAAATCGCAAGTAATGTATACGTCAGGAAGTCAATGTACTCTTATGTATACAATAAAATGTTTGATTTTTTGATGTTGTCAAAATAGCCGATTGACATTTATATCTATATGTATATTGTTACGTCCTTGCGATCTGTTATTATTTGCGACCCGTTATATTTGTTCTTCGTGGAAGTATCAGTCATCCGAAATTGAATCATAAGAGGAGGATCGTCTCCGAGCGCGTTGCTCGGAGAGTTGTCAAACAAGTCGGACATTTTGAGAGAGATTCGCCATTTTGAGAGAGTCGTGTGACAGCCTGTCGTTCAGACGCATCTCGCACACGTTAATTTAATTGCAATTTTCCTTTGTTCCTTGTTATGTTGTGTTAATTATTCCTTATTAAAAGTTTCTGAGTTATATTTTTAAAATAAGTGTTATCATTTATTTTGCGGGCGCGAGTGTGTTGTGAGAGTGAGCCGCAGAGCGAAATACCGAAGCCGATCCGAGGACGTTACAATATATTTGTTCAAAATGGATGGGGTATCAATAACCTTACTAGACGCCGACACCGGTTTGCGTTATACAACGCGTCTCTCACAAGAAGATGCGCATGAAAAAATTAAAATGCTAACGCTAATGCAAATTAATAATAACTTTCTCGCTCCTTCTCACTCTTTTTGGTTTTCTCTCTTTCTCTTACTATCTCTTTCTCTCTTTCAGGATATGATTACTTATCAAGAGACACGGTAGAGTCTCGCGCCAAGTCACGCGCAACAACAGCGAAGCACCCGGGTATCTATAACTTATACTACAATAAAGAATTATATAATCCCTAAAAACTTATCTTTTTAAAAAAGGTATATAAAAAGACGCCAAGTACACGCGCCAGTTGTGAAAAACAGTTATATACAAAATAATGTTATTTTAATCTACAAAATAGTTATCTTTATTTGCACAAAATAGTGTTCTTCTAAACTGTTAAAAACTGTTCTACAAATTATTTTAATTGTGTAAAATATGTCCCACAAAAATAATGTGATATCAAACAATAGCGCCAACTGAAAATTAGAACTTGTAAAAATATTTTAACCAAAAAAGTTGTACAAAATAATTGTTTTAATTTCCTACAAAAAAATTTAAATTAAAAAACTTTGCGCTGCTAAACTAAATAATATGCTAAAATTAACGTATTCTATAATACATATATTTACATTACAGTTATTGATATATCTAAATTAAATATAGTTTTAGATTAAATTTAGATCTAAATTAAATTTATTATTTGTTAGTTTAATATATACTTTTGAAATTTAGCAGCGCCGTCTTTTTAATTAAGATTTTTTAATTTTCGTAGGAAATTAAAACAACTATTTTGTACAACTTTTTTTGGTTAAAATATTTATAAATGTTTTTATTGTCAGTTGGCACTATTGTTTGATATTACATTATTTTGTAAGATATATTTTATACAATTAAAATAATTTGTAGAACAGTTCTTAACAGTTTAGAATAACACTATTTTGTGCAGATAAAGATAACTATTTTGTAGGTTAAAATAACATTATTTTGTAAATATAAGATATACAATGAGATCATAAAAAACAGTATAGCAGTAAAATTTAGGAAAGTAAAATGATGAAAATTTATGAACATAATGAAATGCTGACTTAAACACTTCCTAACACATTGTAGAAGCCAAATTTTTTAATTATCTAAGAGAATTAGAATATTTTTTGTTTGCTTATTATAATAATGCTTTTTGTGGCGCAGATTGATTTTATTGAACTATTTAATATCTTCAACAATTATATCGTGGATAATACATATATTAATAGAAAACAATATTAAATATGTAAAATTAATAACTTTTAACATTTCTTCGAAGCTATATTATAATTGATATTTTTAGTATTTTCAAAAATCTGACATTTTTTTATATTTTTCTTTATTCTTCTAATAGAATTAATCTTTTTGGTGGCATTTTGAAGCATTTTAAGAATATAATATATGTTTTTGTAAAATATATTATCGAGTTTTCAATAAAAATGGAATTAAATATTTAATAAATCTTCGAAGCTTGTTTTACTTTTATTTTTATTAGAAAGATTTATAACTTTTATAAACTCGTTTAGTATAAAAAATTGTTTTCAATATCGATATTGATAAATGCTTTTTGATGTCAAACTTAAATATTTTATTTAGAAATTCAATATTATATATAATTTAGCTGGTTTTATATTTTATATTTGTCTTTCTTAAAAAGTATTGGAAAAGCTTTCTATTTAAGTAGATCTGTCTGTCGTCTGAACGCGCGGCAATCATTTTTCAAGTATTAAAAACGTGTTTCTCGCAAGTGCTTTACATGGGCACAGTTGGTACCGTCATTACACCGAGAGATGGTTCCGCGGCGGACTGTCTTTCCGTAGTCAAGAAACTGCCACAGGAGGCATATAAGGCGATCAAACGCTAAGACTAATACTATCTGGTCGCGCGTTATATAGTGAGTGTGAAATAGGTTTATTTTACTTCGATATGTTTTAAGAAATTTTTCGTGTCTACTTTTATGAAGCACGCGGATGGATTGTATATTTTGCACGATCTTATGTTTAAAAAACTGATTTTTGTCAAAGTTTATTTATTGTAATTCAGACAATCGTGAAAACATATTTTCGATGATTATAAATTAAGATTATTTTTAAAGCGCTTTTATTTTGCATATGTGTGTAAACGCGCAATGTTAATGAATTAATCAAATTTATGAGAAAAGATGGTGCTCTTCTATTGTACGAGTAAGGTAAATGTCCCTATTTGTGACCATGTAAGATTCTCGCATAAGTTAATAAGAAAGTAAAATATTCTAGAGTGATTTAAATCAAGAAACAATTATATCAAATTCAAGATTAATTATTTTAATATCGAAAAACTTGTTTTATTTTAGTTTCAAACATAATATAACAAGTATCAGTAGAGAAATTGTATATTATGTAAATGTACGCATTAGTGACCGCCTGATTTAATTTTGATCCTATTTGTGACCGCCGTCTGTCCCAGTTAGTGATCGGTGCATCAGATCGAATGTACCATTTAGTGACCGATTAATTTTCTCGCTACTTATTTACAACTTAGAGATTGAAATTGGGGAAGAATATACTTAACATAAATAAATAAAAAAAGTTATTAAGCTATATTTTCATATAAACGTTTTATTTATAGTATTCATGAATAGAAAATTATTTTTTATTCGTATTTTAAATCTTAAGTAATCTTAAATAGAGAATCAGAGAAAACAAAATAAACAAAATATTATGCACATTATTTTCCGCGTTCATTTCTCCTGCTTGATCTATTATTTTTTTTGGTGGCTTTCTCAGCTTGTTGTAAAGTTTTTTGCTTTTTCTTCTTTTCTGCTTCTTGCTTTTTCTTCTCAGCTTCTTGCCTTTTTTTCTCAGCCGTTTCTTGACGTTTTCTTTTTCGGTTTTCAATCGCAATTTGACTTTCAATTTTCTCCATTTCTTTCGCTCGGTGACATTCTTGCCAGGCCGATGAACTGGCCACTGAAGGCACTTTTACTTTTAGAGCACGTTTTTTCGTTGCGGGGTTGCTTTTGCGGGGCCAAAATATAGTTTTTTTGAAAATATCTGGGATGTCAGAAGGAACGTCCAAGCAATCTGAAAAATAATAGAGATAAACAATTCATATTCAACTTTTTAATAAAATATCTTAATGTGTAATTGTATCTACCATTGTCATTGGTGGTAGCTCCAATGGCATTGGATGCTCTGAAAAAGTAGAACGTCTTTTTTATTTAAATGTAACAATTAAAAATAATTGTGCTGAAAAGTTTATAAAATTTACTCGTTTATTATTGTATCCTCATCAGTGTTGGGCTGTAAGAGTCCTGCAGGAGCCGTTTCGTTTTCCATTATAATCTGCGGGAGATCATTTGAGCCTTCATTTGCTTCGGCGTCAATCGAGTCATTTGTAAACTGAAGACTGGGGTGCTCTTGAGAGAGTTCATCTGTCGATTTGTCTTCAGGATTCTTTAACGGCGGAATGTTTTCCTCTCCTTCCATGCCTTGATGCTCCGAATTATTTATACAATCAATATCGAATGCAATATCGAAACTAGATTCTAAGAAACAAGTTTCGTGACTAGTGTTGGGGTCAAGACTCTGATTTGAGTCACTCATGACAAGAATGTCAATGATTTGGTCGGTAGGACTAGAATCTTTGGTATTTGGAGTACTGGAAGGGCCTCCTTAAAAAGCAATTTAAAATACGAATTGAAAAATAAATTGATTTCAAAATCAAATCAAGCAGACAACATACGATTGAGTCAATTTTTATCCCATCGCGATCGAATCAAATCTGCCTAATTGATTTGATGACTTTTTTAAAGCTTAATTTAATTAAACTTTGAAAAAAAAAGTTGTCTAACAAACTAATCAGATTGGATGAACATTGACGAATCATTTGTGTCATCAATGACAATTTTATTTCATGAATAATAATCCCTGGAAGATATACATGTATATAAAGAATAATATATAAAAATATATAAAGAAAGTTAAGAAAATTTAAAAAAATAAAACTTGTTGAAATTGTTAAAATTACTTGATAATTTCAAAATCTTTTGCCAAAAAAAGAAGAGGCCAAAGTTTTCAATGTTGCCGCTATAGCTTCCAGTTTTATTAGCACGTCTGAATTTGTTCAACAAATCTTCATCGATATTACTCTCAAAAAATAGTAAATGATTTTCAGCATTCTGTTCTGATCCCGAAGTTACTGTCACTGAAATCGTATTATTTTTTTTCTTCTGCAGCAATTGATTGTATTGGAGTACATCGGCTGAAAACGGGAAAAGGCCACATTTTCTGAAACCATTGCTCATCACCCTTGGAAGTTCTATGTGTTCAATAGCGATTTTGAGGAGCGGGCTAAAATCTTCTCTTCGTAAATTTCTCTGGTTTTGCACTCGCCAGTCATTTACGCAGTCTCTCCAGCTCGATTTGAGTGTCCGAAAGAGAGCAACATCAAGCGGTTGAATTAGGTGTGTTGCGTTCGGGAACAATGCGATAAGTTCTATTTGATGATCCATACAAAACTCGGCAACCGGTAACGTCATGTGTGAAGAATGTCCGTCGACATATAAAATAACCGGCCTCTCAATGTTCTGTGCTGTCAACCATGGCTCAAAAATGTTGCTTATATATTCATAGAAAGTTTCGTCATCCATCCGTTTTCTGACTTCCCAATACTCCAATCATTTGGTACACTTTGCGAGATGCTGTAGGGAATTCTTTTATACGGAAAAATTATCATTGGAGAAACCAATGCACCTGTAGCGTTTGTCATGAATAGCACCAACAAGCATTCCTTCTCGTCATTTTGCGTAAAATTATAAACTGCCTTATCTCCTTTTCTGACCAGCACACGCTCCGCTTTCGGACAAAGATAGAAAGCAGACTCATCGCAATTAAATATCCGAGTTCCATCGATGTCTATTAACTGCTTCTTAGCTAAATGCTGTTCGACCTCTTTGAACCAACTGCGCAAAATATCTTCTGTCACTGACGCTCGACTTTTGGGCAAGTTTTGAGCTACGCGAGTAGAAATTTCCGGATGCCGATGTAAAAACGCTTCATACCAATGACGCCCTCGTTGTCCATTAGTAAACGGTGTTTCTCGACCGAATTGTTTGATTAAATGAGCAACGTTATAAAACAGTTGTGTTTTTGTGACTGGGAAGCCTCGTTGACTGAGATGAAGCATCCAACGCACTATTATTGCCTCTTCTTCAGTAGATAATACAGTTGGAGGGCCCGATCTCTCTCCAATTGGTCGATAGCCTTTCAATTTTGCTATTAGCGTTGATTTAGGGATATCACTTGATTTGCTAATACCATTTACTGACTTTCCAGAACGAACATCAGCGAGTGCTTTTTCGAGTTCTGCGTCTGATCATTTCTTTCGGATTTTACCCATTATGCTAAATTGTAATTTCAATCTACAAATCCGAATTCAAAATCTCATGAATATTATCAAAATTCGGAAATAGGAAAAAAAACATTTTGTTATAATTTCCATGCAAAATAATGATAAATTCAAAACAGATTTTTCGTAATTAATCTCGTGATTTTTCGTATTAATCTCGTTTTTGCTCTATAATCGGATCATATGTTGCTTTCTATTTAGCAATAAATTAGAATAAAATATTAGAATAAAATATTTTATTCTATTTGATAAAGAAATCACTCAATAAGTTAATTGAACAAGTATAAGTAAAGTAAATAATTCAAAACTGTGGTCACAAATCGGTACAAAACACACGATGTCCCAGTTAGTGACCTTATCTAAAGTGATAGCGTTGTCACTAAAGTTTTCCTTCGAGCATACATCGAAAATGTTTCCGTTTACTTTACAAATGCAACTCACACTCATCTAGAAACGTATGGAGATAGATATTAATTATGTTGTTTTTTTTTAAAGCAGCGAAGTTTACTTTTACGACTATTTTCTTGAGCCAGTCACAAATGAGGACATACGTGTTTTGTTGTACCTATTTGTAACGTTCGCCTATATACTAAAAACTACTAACCTTTTTCGGAATCCACAAATACCACAACATTCATTAATCATTCACTAAATCGTTTTACATAAAATTATTCTTCGACGATTGTTTATAACGATGTAACCTAGCTACGACTGTGCCGTGACAAATGCTATCGCTACTAACATGACGACTAATATGCGCTCGATCTGTCATTAATAGCGACACCAGTGTCTTATTTTATATTTTCACAAATATTTGTTAGTCAAATATCATTGACTTATATATCAAATCGTAGCTCATTAATCGCCAAACATGATACATATTCTTTTCGAAATTAAATTTCTTAAAACTTCTGATTAATTTAATAAAAATTCGTAAGTGGTTACAAATAAGGTCATGGTCACAAATAAGGTCATGGTCACAAATAAGGTCATGGTCACAAATAAGGTCATGGTCACAAATAAGGTCATGGTCACAAATAAGGTCATGGTCACAAATAAGGTCATGGTCACAAATAAGGTCATGGTCACAAATAGGGACATTTACCTTACTTCCTTTGCGTTTAGAGTTTATAGATAGTCCTATAAGGCTCGATACACACTATCGGTTCGCTCACGCTCCGCTCACGCTCCGATCATAATCCTAGAGTATTCACATTATCGAGTCATGGTCCGGTGACGCGATCCGCTTTTGGTCCGATCTCAGACGGTCAGTATTGTTTTCTTCGCTGTCAAGTTTATTATAATTTTGTTCTCAATTCTCCAAAAATGTCGCTATTTTCTGATGAAGAGTTAGTTATGATTGCTGTGGCATTGGACGATGAAAATAAAGAAAGTGAAGAGAATAAAACAGAAAAAAAGATAAGAAAAAAAAGATCAATCTGGATCCATTCTAGTTTAATAAATAAAAAAACTGAAGGAGAATATTTTACTTTATATCCCCATTTAGTGGACGATGAGGATAAATTTATTAAATATTTTCGAATGAGTGCAGGTACATTCGAAATGATACTTTCAAAAATTGAAAAAAGAATTTTGAAAAAAAATACACGCTTTTGCGAGGCTATTTCTCCGAGGGAAAAATTGGTTGTATGCCTAAGGTAAATAATTTTTTCAATTTTTTGTTACAATACGAAATGTATTAAGATTGTTTATTACATGAATGAAAATTAATAGAAGATTATAATATTATATATTAATGAAAAATATTATATGAAAAAACTATTGAATTCAAATAAATTATTTATTTTAATACTTTCAATGACACATTTGTTTGTAACTAATAAATATTTTTCTGTTTGAAAAAGGACATCTTATATCTAAGAAATAATTTTTCATAAATCAATACTATTAGTTTCAAATAAATGATGTAATTGGAAGTATTGAAATAAATAATTTATTTAAATTCAATATTTTTTTTCAGTGTATAATTTGTAAGTTATTCGTATGCGTTATGTTGTGTGGAAGATGACTGTGGAGATGATGTAAAATGTGTGAGAGACTGTTGTGGAGATGATATACAATTTACGGGAGACTGTTGTGGAGATGGTGTAAAAAGTGTAGGACATTGTTGTGAAGATGATGTAAAGTGTGCGAGAGCCTGTTGTGGAGATGATGTAAAATATTGGGGAGACTGCATTAAATATTTAGATTCGATGTCATTAACTATCGCAAATACTTTAGATTTTACATAGTGTTGATCAATGGGCGAAAAATTTTTGATGTCGTAGCCATTAAGGAAAAAAAATCGTCTATAAGATGAGAAGCTTGTCCTTTTTTATCCACTAAATATTTCATTAAAGTCGTAGATGCACTTTCTTGGGTCGTATTATTAGATATCTGTTTTTTTTAATGAATAGACATCGTTTTATTCTTGAAATTCGATTGAGATTCGTAATCTTTTGTATCGTCATTTTGAAATGAAGTGATGGTTTCTGAATGTTCCTGAGAGTCTCTTTCTATAGAAATCTCCTTACATGACTCTCCTTCTTCACCGGAATTTTCTTCAATGGATGTTAATCGTGACCTATCCTGATTTAAAAATTCATTAAAAAATGACATCTGGTCTTGAAATTTCCATTTTGTTATTTTTGTAGCTGCTTGTCCATTCTTTGTCTTCTGCTTGCTCAAATGTTTTCGATATTGAGATCTCAAAGATTCCCAGCGCGCTTTTGCATCAAATGAAAGAAACTTGATATTACTTCATGCATTAATATAACATTTTGTATATTTTTATAACATTTTAAATTATTTATTTTTACCGATATTGTTGCCATTACTTATTACTTATTATTTAATAATAATAGCAACAATAATAAACAAAAAAATTTGTTATAATCTATTTTTATAATGTTATTTTTTAATAATTTTTCTTTCTTTCTTTATTTATTTTATATATATATATTTTTATTTTTTATTTTTAAAACTTTAAATATTTATTTTCAATTTAAAAAATTTATTTATTTATTTATTTTTTTTTTCTTATATTTTTATTTATAGATATATATATTTATTATAGATAAAAATATTGTAGGTTTCTAGCAACGGGAGATTCATATCGAACAATTGCATTCAGTTATCGTCTTGGTCATTTTACTGTCCAAAAAATTGTCTTAGAAGTTTGTCAAGCAATTAATGATAAATTATTAGCCGAAATTATTCCAACTCCACAAAAAGAGAATTGGATAGAAATTGCAAATGACATATGGACCATGTGGAATTTTCCGAATTGTCTATGAGCCATCGACGGGAAGCATGTAGTAATAGAAGCTCCAGCGAACAGTGGATCACTCTATTTTAATTATAAAAAAACTTTTTCTATTGCATTATTATCTAGTAGATGCAAACTATCGATTTATAGCTATGGATATAGGCTCATATGGCAAAAATAGTGACGGCGGTATTTTTGCTAATTCTAATTTAGGAAAATCTCTTGACAGCGAGAAATTAAATGTTCCTGAAGACTGTGTACTTCCAAGAACAAATAATGTAGCACCATATGTAATTCTCGGGGACGAGGCATTCCCGTTGAAGAGATATTTGATGAGACCATATCCAGGAACGCAAAGTATCGAAGATATTGAAAAACGCATATTTAATTATCGATTGTGTAGAGCACGGAGGTTGGTTGAATGTGCGTTCGGGATTTTATCTCAAACTTTCAGAATTTACTGTAGATGACTCAAAGCAGAACCTCAAAACGCGAATCAAATCATTTTAACCACATGCATACTTCAGAATATAATTCGAAATAGTCGAATTATTACTTCCGATAACACAGAAAAATTAAATACAGATAATATTCAAAATTTACGACGGCATGGAGGAAATGCTCAAGCTGAAGCGTTTGCTACAAGAAACATTTTAAAAAATTTTTTTAATTCGCCAGTAGGTTCTGTACCATGGCAGTACGAAAAAATTTAATATGATAAAATATTAAAAATATTATTTTACTTACCATGTTGATTCAACTCTTTTCCGATTTCATCCCAAACTTTTTTTTTATAATTATTATCACTATACAATGGGGATTGTAAGTTATATAATTCTTCTTTAGTTTTTACTAATTCAATGAGCATTTCATCTAAAAATTAAAAAAAAATCACTACATTAACTTTGCATAATTTTTTATACATCTTCACAATAGAAATTAAGAGTCATAATTTATTTGTAATTATAATATATATATAATATGGTTTATAATTATAATAAAGTATATGTATACGCGTACCTTTTTCAAATGTCCAAGATTTCTCTTTATTCATTGTTGGATGCTGCTTGTTACACTTTCGACGTAGACAGATTGAGAACTGACGATAGATTGACAGATCGTCTGTTCACACTATCGGTGCAGGTCCGAACAAGTTCGATCACGCTCCGGCAAAATATTCTTTCGAGTGGATCCTTGCTGGAGCGAGACCGGACCAACACTTGAACGTTACCGATAATGTGAATACTTATATTATAAACAATAGAAGAATAATTGATTGGACCGTGAGCGGAGCATGAGCGAACCGATAGTGTGTATCGAGCCTAAACGGTCTAAAAGTGTTTTCGGTAATCAAATAAAAGGAAATATCTAAATTATATATTAGATAATTGTAAAATGTTTTTTCGAGGGGTCAACCGCTACACAAAAAATGTACAGTGATTACCATTTCTGGAAGTACAACACATTTTATTGCTAGCATTGCCATTGTATTGTTTTTGTATTGTTAGTAATACTGGTTTATTCCTAATATTCTTATTCTATTGTGAGTATTGCTGATACTGCCGCAGTATTAAAAACTATTTCTATAATGTATTGCTTTTTTTTCTTATATTGCTAGAACTGTTTCAGTATACTTTTATAACATATTTCCTAAAATTATATTTATTTTGTTTAAGCACTATACACCAATAGTAATTAATAAAAAATTAATAGTAATTTACTAAAGATTGGAAATAGTTTCAAATAATATATCAATGAGAAATCAGCTAAAGAAACAAAATAAATTTATTACTCTTTTTATTTTACATCACAGATAATGTAATGTGTAATATGTAAGAGATAATATAACATAACAAATAAAAATTTCGTGCATTATTTATGGAATTATATTGAAACTAAAATCGAAAATTTTTATAATGAATAATATAATGAATAATATAAAATAATAATTATTTTTTATTTTTTTAAATTTTTTTTAGATTTCTGTACGTACTTCTTTGTTAATTGTGAAATGATTTATACCATTTAAAGATATCGGCCTATACATTATAAATCTTTTATCAACTTCTTGAATATCATTTTTTATCTATCTAAATTCGTCTAAATTGGCACAAAAATTTAAATTTATATGTATTTTGTTCTACGTGTAATACCCTTCCTACATAAAGGATTTTACTATTGGCCTAATACTGGCCCAATACTGGCCCAAGATTGGTTGCCAGGTCACCTATATTGGCGACCATGAGTGGCCCACCGATGGGATGATAACTTCGGCCCGATAATGGGTAACTATACAGGGCCAAACATGGAGAACAATGTTGGGCCATTAATGGTTGATTTATAATGTCAAAATTTGGTCAATAATGACTTTAATACAGTGCCGTGCTTATTTCAATTATTTTTTATATTTAATAATTGTTTATACGGTAATTATATGATTGCAAGTATATATTTATTAATTAAAATATTTTTTTGTACAAAATTTTTCAAATTTATATTAAAAATACTTTTAAAGAAATAACAGATTTATGCATAATTAATGTATATATATATATATATTATTTTTAGTTATTTATGTTCCGCTCTTTTCTGCCTCTTTCACGGTCTCCAGCTCGTGATAACCATAATCCTACTTGACCTGGCAACTTTTTCCAATCCACACTATTTCTGAATTTTTCTATTAGAACATCTATAACAAAATATTATAAATCAAATTTTTTTATACATAAACTATATAAGACAAAACTGATGTTAAAAGAAATATTATTTTACCTCTTAAATATTTGTACGAATTAGTCCCGCTAAAGTTTATTTTAGACCCATTAATCACTCTCCCTGTTTCTGAATATTGTAATTCTACTGGCTTCGTCATTATTGAATTCATCGCTTTGGCAATGCTCTCTTTCAAATCGGATTCTGCAGCAATCAGTACATGGAACAAAGACATCTATTAAAATAAAAAAAATTAATAAATTTTTTTTGTAAATAAAACTATGATCTATTTACCAATGCTTCTTTTTTCCTGGAGAAATCCATTAATAAATTTTCCAGCTGTAAAAAGTGATCCAAGTGATCCGTTGGCAGAGCAATTGTCAATGCTTCTTTTAATTTTTCGATGCTGATTTGTGGAGTAGCGATTGGTTGATTAACGATAATTGTATGTTTCACTTCCGTTATCTTCTTATAACAAGTGTAACTTGCAAGTCTAAATACTAGTACAAAATACTTTTGTTGGCGGATAAAATTTGACTTGTAAGTTCATTCTGGTGCTGTTTGAATTTTTGATCGATATAATCTCTCATAATATCTTCTGAAACTAAAAAATAATTGAATATTGTTGAATTAACGATCTGAATAATCCTAAAATTATAGAATTTATATATTATATATACATATTTAATAGAATTTTTAATGCTTACTCGGTTGTACATTCAAAATCTCGGCCGTTGTCTCTTCATTTATAATTGGAAGCATTGTGATCGATGTTGAAGGAAACACATTTTCTGCAGATAATGTCTCTAACGTAAAAAAAATGTATATAAATAGCATTGTATATCAGTGCAATACAAACAAAAAATTCAACAACTAAAAAAATTAATATACTTTGTTTTTTCTTTGATCTTGGTTTAATAGAAGTCTGTGAAGAATAATTTATCGAATGGGATTCATCAATTGTTAAAAATGGCCACTGCATTTAATTGCTCTTCTAGGGAATCTTTGGACAATATCATGACTGACTTTTCATTAGTATAACATGCGTCATCATCGGTACTTTTCACATTGTTTGATTTTAGTGCTCCCTTCAGCCTTCTTTTTCCTTGTTTTAAATCTTTTAATGAATCAACGACAAAAATTGAAGTAATGTTAGGTTAATTTGTAAATAAATTATTATTAAATATTATTATTTACTTTCGTGTGCAATAATAGTTATTGCATAAGAATCCCAATATGTTTCAGCACTTTTTAACGAAAGAAGCCAGTTATCCAACTACCTCTATTAACCTGGCACCCCCACCACGAAAAATCGGGTTTGGATATAGTGCATAATTATGTGCTAATTAGTTGCTAATTTGTTGCTCTAAGCGCAAATTTATTGCTCTAAGCGCAAATTTATTGCTCTAAGCGCAAATTTATTGCTTCTACCCATTAGCAGGAAAATGATATTAAAGATGGGGGTGCTGACTTGCCATTAAGCTAGCACCCCCACTTCCGGAAAACAATTATAGCGAGTCGCAAATCAAAAAACAAATACACTAGAATTTATTGCTATTTAATTGTTCAAAGATACTGCAAACATTGAAAATATTAAATTTTTAATGATGCACCAACATGTGTGACATACTATGAACATAAAAGTAGTCATCAAAAATAAATAGCTAACAATATCAGTTTGTTATAAAATTGTTTCCTCTATTAGATGCTCTCAAAATAAACATTTCCGAAATTATTGCTCGTAATTTAACTAGAAACATCATCCCGAACACATGCTGATGCTAACTTGCCTACAAGTAAGTGAGTAAATTATAGTAACGCAATTAACTGCTGTTATAATTTTGATCTCAAAATGTTTCCTTGACTTATTGCTCTCAAGATATATAATTTTAGAATTTATCGCTCAACGTTTGACTTATGTTAGGAAAATTGATCCGAACGTGTGGCGGTACTAGCAGTAATTATGCATAAAAAGATCCCACCCCGCAGGAATGTGTTATTGACATATGTTGTCAAGGTCATGTCTCTGATCAACATTCCTAAGGTTTTAGCCGGCGGTCGTTTATTCAAGTTATTAACAAATAAAGTTTGAGAAGTATACCACGTAATTTTCGAACAACATGTATATAAGAATAGTGAGTTTGACCTTGACATATGTTGTCAAGGTCATGACCCTGAGTAGCAATCAAGGTTTTAGCTTGCGCTCGTTGTTATTAACAAATAAAGTTTTACTTCATTTCGCACTGTAAGCAGGAGTCGATGTGGATGGATCTCGCTTCGCGTAAAAAGTTGTAAACCCATGTAATAATGTTTTATTGACTTTAATGGAGAGGGGAGGTCTTGTGGAGTAATTACCATCAATAATTATCCGGCGCTCGCGTAATTAATTACTGTTTATTGTCTATCAAGCGGATACATTCTGCGCATTGTACGAAAGAAGGCCAATAAACGTTACCAACGTTTATAGTTACGTTACCGACAGCACATTATCTAAAGTATATATATAATTGCTTAGGGACATATAGATATATTCTTAAAAAGGAGCAATAAAATACAAGTTTTTTGCATAAAATAATGTTGACACAGATAATATTTTACATACTATTGTTCTATCGTCTTGCATAAGCAACGATTTTAGAGCAAAGATGTTTGTCTGTGTCGCTCTAATATTTTGAACATAATGTTATAATTGCTCATTTTGGACATGTCCCTTTCGATTTTATCATGATATATACATATACATACATACATACATATATATATCATACATTTTAGCTATATATATTTTATATATTGTGACGTTGCCGTCCCGACGCGCGTCCACCACGCCTTTTTCTACCGCAAGGCGAGAGCCAAGCGGTCGCGCCAGGCTCACTCAGAGACCGAAAACCGCGCCGAAATTTCCGGAGAAGCGAAAAATCTTTACTATTATTATTTAATTCTAATTTCTTTTATGCGCTTTTATTTTGTACGATTTGGGGAGCCTCGGCGAGCGTTATCGTCGCCGGCATTGACAACAGCAAGGGAACGGCGGAAAATTACCGGATTGCGAGGACAAGGCCGTTCCAACGATTCGCAGGCTTGGTCGATATTCGGCAGCCCGACGGAAGGTCACCTTGGTCAGGAGTATTTATTTTGCGGGATCAAACACCGGCACAGGACGTCGGGAAGCAAGCGGATCCTCGCGGGACAAGGCCGCCTCGAGGAACGGGCGGCAAAGGCGCCCTAAGGAAAACTGCGAATTTGTTTGCGAAGCTGGCGCGATCCGATCTGTCGACTTCCAGCTGCTAACGGCGACATTCCCCGCCGTTGGAATATATTTTGCGGCGCGCCGAAAAGGCGAAAAAGTTTGTCAAAAGGATTCGGCAGATAAAGGCCGGGGGCGCGTAGGCCCCCGGTAGAACATTATGTTCGTCGCGCGGCGGCGATAAGCGGCGCGCGTACGCGATTGGTCGCGCGATTACGCACCCCGGGCGCACAGCTAGGAGCTGGCCCCAGATTATCGACCCTGGATCGGAAGATCCTTGAAAGTTAGACTGGCGCGAGCGTTTGGCGTGACAGGTGTTGTCGAGAAAAATCGCTTTTGTTCTTCGTTGTCGTGGAGTGAACCGCGGACGGACGGCGACTTCCTGGAGGCCCCACGGATCAAGGAGTAACCGGACCGGTGAGGCTATCCCGTCGTGAGTTTTGTGAGCCACGTACATTGCGTCCAAGCCGCGTCGTTCTGACGTCGCACAGTGGGCGGAAATCCCGAAAACGTGGCCAAAAGTCCAAAAAGTTTTCCGATTTGCATAGAAATTGGTACAAAAAGATTTTCGGGGTCGCTGATTACGAATCTGTGATCAAAATCACGAAAAACAAAATGGCGGATTCAATATGGCCGACTTTTATACTCGTGTCGGTTATTATTTGGCATGTCGTTATTGTGCGAATGTGATAATTTCATTTTTTGGTTCGGTGAGAATTGTACGATTGCATTGCTGATATTTATATTGTACGTGTTCGTCGATCTCGTATGTTAGGTGTGATTCGCGTATATTTTGTCACTTAAATAAATTCGTCGTAATGGAATTCGCCTGATTGTCCGTGCGTTGGTCTGTCGTCGAGTGCATGTGATTAGCAAGTGGTGGAGAATATTTCGCGTCGGTAATTGATCGTGGTTAAGAGCCAGTAAGTCACGTTAGCGTTAGCAGGAACTAATGTTGTGTCAAGAGTGAATATCGTAAGACACGTTTTGCGAGCCGATCTTCGCGTCGCGATTTCGTTATCGAGCGGAGATCTCTCTCTCTGTTTCGCCGGAACGGGTTACGTCATTGTCTCTCTTTCGCTTCGGTGTCGCAATCATTGTCGGGTGAATTTTGACATTCCGAGGATCTTCGATTATCTGCGTGCGGGACGCCCGGGAACCGTCCCGCGGCCGCTGCGTTTCACGGCCTGCGATATACCGCCGATCGCTGCGGTGTGATCCGATACGGCTTCCGGCCGTTCTCTCTCGCCGCTCAGTCTCGCAGCCTAATATCCGCGACAAGGGCGTAATTAGACCGCCTATTACTACGCCAATTACTGCGCCTAACACTCGGACGCCGTTATATTTTTTTTGCCATTATTAACTGAGGAGTATTTTTCTGAGGCTTGCTAACATTTCTTTATAATTTATCATTATCCTTACGACTTGTTTCTTTATGGTTATTGCTTATTTGCTTTCATTGCGCACTAATATCTGAATCTGAACATTAATATTTTTTGTTTAACTCATTATCTTTATTTTTCTTATATATTTCACTGCTGTTTCTTGAATAAACTTTGTTATTTTCTTCTCATTTCGCTTGAGCTGTTTTGTTGTCGGTCCATGTGTGTTTGTTTGTACTTTTCTGTCGATTGTTGCTGTCTGTCGTGCCTCCTTTACAATTTTCCATCAATTCAGTACCACCCCGCCCCTCTGCCGTTGAGCTAGTCGGCCCGTAGTATTGGAAAGTTTTTACCATCTTTCGAGGTACTGGTATCGTTTATCGCGTATTCGTGAATTGACGCGTGCAAGACCGCGTCTGGCGCCCAATTCGGTAATTCTCGCGTATTGGAGCTTCCGAATTACTACGTCTTGCGCGGAACGGTATACCCCCGTGTTCTTTATACGCGCACCACCCTCTCTTCGTGCTTTCTTGTTTTTTTTGACGACGTTAGCTCCCCAGGCTCGATGCGCGTCACACGCGTTAGGACGAGTGAAATTAAAATAAAAATAATACGTCGCAATATATTTGTACATATATGTACGAGTATATATTTGTAAATATAAAATATATATACAAATTTTATACACAGGGTGTCCTAAAACACTGTATATAGCTAAAATGTATGATACAAAGATATGTATATATATATAATTATATATAAAATAATGAAGAGAAAGAGAGAGAGAGAGAGAGAGAGAGAGAGGGAGTGGGAGAGAGGAGAGGGGGAGAGAGAGAGAAGAGTGGGAGAGAGAGAAGAGGAGAGGGGGGAGAGTGGAGAGGGGGAGAGAAGGGGGAGAGAGAGAGAGAAGAGAGAGTAAATATTTATATCATATTGAATTTCATATTTCATGCATTTAAATGTTTTTATAAAATATTTAATAATATTAATTGAAATTTATTCTTATAAAAATAAAAAATTTAATTTTTTTAAAAATAAATACCTACGTTTTAATAAATATTTCCTTAAACAAAGTTAAAAAATATTTAAGTAAAATTATATCAAAAGGCTGTAAAAAGCCATTTAATACATAATGTTAGAAGGTTGTGAAAGAAAAACATTTTATTTATAACACAAAAAGGCTGTAAGAAAACATTTAACGCTGTCACGCGTATTAAGAATCGAGCAACATCGCCCGTCGCCTTCGTTGTCGGCTCGGTAAAGAAGGAGACAGAAAACGGTATATCTGTTCTCTTCTGCTATCCGAAGCTAGCTGAAGCGCCGAGCTCACACGTACGCGGTTTTCGCTTGTATGCGTTAGCCCCACTACTCCGGTTGCATGTTGCTTGCGTCTCAATTCTGGCATCACTGCTCTTTAGTAACCTGAGACGAGACATTAATTCTTCCTGCTGTTCCTCGATACCACCAGGAAGCTAGTGGTGTTAGATAACTCCACCGTAGGGCCCCCTCGAGACACGTACCTCAGACCCTGAGGAACCAGCGGCGGAAGCGTAAGATCTTCCCTTTGCACAACAGACATCATCACACACGCTCAGCATATCACTACCATTGAGGTCGTCAAATTCCTCCACAACAACCTTCTTGATATCCTTAACCGAAATATTCATAGATGTCGGACTCTCGTCAAGCAGATTGGTTAAAACAGCAGACACCTCCAGAAAGGCATCTCCACACGCCCGAAAAGCAGCCTCAATAACCGTTCTCCTTTCCAGCGTTTCCTTACTGGAAAAGAGCATCCTGGATACCGTATCGTCTATGTCTATATACAGTAGCCCTAAGCGCATTTACTCTCGAGGAATTTATCGCGTCAAAAAATTAGTTCTCTCTGACATACCTGATAGGTTTAATGTCATCAAGCCCTACGCCAGTATCTATTAAACGACCGTGACAGATTCTTGGTAAACAAAATATGTCAGGGTTGAATAGATATCCAAGGAAATGTCCGACGGCAAACCAGTAAGATCAAAAAAAGCGCAGGAGCAGAGCGAATATTAAAAAGAAATCAGCAGAATAGTCAAGCTGTGTAGCCTCTGACACAGCACAAAAAAAAAGAAATGCCCCGAAGGGCAGAAAGAGGCTGTTTGCGAGCGAATGGATGCGGGAGCGAAAGAGCGCCGAGAGAGCAAAACGAAACGAAAGAAGACCGCACGAAAAACGAAAGAAAAAGCGACGGTACGAAATTATACTTAAACGATTATAGAGTCTTAATTATCTAGGTTTATTGGGAGCGCACTTGGATACAGTACAATTGGACACCGTTCATTTGGACACCGTTCATTTGGACACCGTTCATTTGGACACCGTTCATTTGGACACCGTTCATTTGGACACCGTTCATTTGGACACCGTTCATTTGGACACCGTTCATTTGGACACAGGATACAGTACAATTGGACACCGTTCATTTGGACACCGTTCATTTGGACACCGTTCATTTGGACACCGTTCATTTGGACACCGTTCATTTGGACACCGTTCATTTGGACACCGTTCACTTGGACATGTTCTTTTGCGCACCGAAATCTATAATTGTACAATTCTAAATAGGTTTGCAACTTTTCATCCACATCGACCGGTACTTTCAGTGTGAAACAAGGTCAATTATTGTATGGTTCCACATGGATTTGCAACTTTCAATATAATGTCAGGTTCAAACGTATACAAAAATAAAACGGTGTGGAATTGAAAGGTGTCCAAATGAACGGTGTCCAAATGAACGGTGTCCAAATGAACGGTGTCCAAGTGAACGGTGCACATTTTCTAATGTGTCCAAAAGCTACTGTGTCCAAATGAACGGTGCGCAACATATTGTGTCCATTTGCAACGTGTCCAATCTGTGTCAAAGTGAAGGCTACTCAGGTTTATTTACAGAGTATACAGTTATAATAGTTGTAGTGTTTTGGATTTCTGTGAGCGCGCGCGTTTCGAGGATGGAAAGGCGAGGGATGAGTTTCAAGTTTTCCTTTAATTCTTTCATACACAACGTTTATTTCTCACAACACAATAAACAAAAAGAATAATAAAATAAAAGGCCAGACCGAGTTGTACAGAACACGCGTGTTTCTCGTTTCGCGATCGATATGTTGCGGGAGCGAGCGATTTCGCGATATCGTGCGACAGTTTACCGCGAATCAATGCAATTAACGCAAGCGACTTTAATTGCGAAGCTGATTTTAGTTTCAAGGTGCCGCGAGCGACGGACCACCGAGCGTATCATGAAACTAAGTTCTGACTCGAAAAAAAGAAGCGTACAAAAAGACTGCCTAAATCGTAGCTGATTGATAGAGCGAGTTTTCTGCCGAAGAGCGTTCCGTGAGAGCCTCTCTTAAGCGCTCCGTGAGAGCCTCTCTTAAGCGCTCCGTGAGAGCCTCTCTTAAGCGCTCCGTGAGAGCCTCTCTTAAGCGCTCCGTGAGAGCCTCTCTTAAGCGCTCCGTGAGAGCCTCTCTTAAGCGCTCCGTGAGAGCCTCTCTTAAGCGCTCCGTGAGAGCCTCTCTTAAGCGCTCCGTGAGAGCCTCTCTTAAGCGCTCCGTGAGAGCCTCTCTTAAGCGCTCCGTGAGAGCCTCTCTTAAGCGCTCCGTGAGAGCCTCTCTTAAGCGCTCCGTGAGAGCCTCTCTTAAGCGCTTCGCCCATCCGTTTCGACCGCGGTTTTGGCAGCGCGCGCCGCCTTTTCGCACGCCAATCGTCGATGCTTATGTCGATCGAGGGCTGCGGATCGAACCGTGATAGGCTCGCGGTGACGTGCGATTTTTGCTGTCGCACGCGTCGTGTCATCACTGCGCGCTGTGGTGGTTAGCCGTGGCAATGACAAACATCTGATGTTTGTCAACGCCAGTCAGACAATATCACGGTCGTGATGTTTGCTGATTTTTATTTGGTAACAATAATGCCCCTTTCAACAAAGTCGATGATCGCGACTTTGAAAATTGCTAATTCGATGTTTACTGTACAGAAACAAGCTCGACGCGAGTAATTTTATTTTATTTCAACTTTAAACGAATAGTTTCAATTTTATTTTTACCGGCTTGAACATCTAGACTTTAGCACTGAGCTATCTCACGAAAAGCGAGATTCGCGATCGCGTTAACTAACTTTTAGTTGCTCCGATAATTGCTGATATAAGTGTTCGTGTCTGTAACTTTTGTTAAAGAGGTAGTGTCGTTTTGCGCGCTGACCTTTTATTATCGTTCGTTTTTCTCGAAAGATCCAGACTGTCCGAGAAACAGAGCCTCATTTCCGGAGGCAGTTTTTGTCAACAGCCTTTTGTTCGGAATCATTTAAAACGAACGTTAAATGTTGTTGGTTTTGATCTTCAGGACGAAAGTTTATTATCGCGGTCGACTTTTTGTCGACCGCAGAGGGGCAGTCCCTGTTTGGGCGTCCGTGGCGTAAGCTCGCCTCGATAAGCGGACAGTGACGACAGGCTTTAGTTCGCGGCCCGCATGCGTTACGTGACGACGCGTGTCGTCACAACTAGTGGCAATTACGATTAGAGTTTCGATTTTGAACAGAGGCAGAATATCGCACACAAAACAGAGCAACAAGAAACACGTCAGTCACCAAATAGAGAGAGAAAGAGAGAGAGAAAGAGAGAGAGAAAATTACAACATAGTGCAAAAAATACAATGTTCTATTTGATAATATACATCTTAATTGTTAAGTCTCAAAATTGAATATCAAATAATTTTGATTTAAAACCTGATTTTGGAGTTTAAAGAAACTTATTGTTAGTCCAGTTTTATTTTTAATTTAGAAATTTTGTTCGCGAACGCGTTTTGAGATTGTGAGGGAGCGGCAATGGAAAAGTCAAGAAAATTAAAGTTAAGAGTCACCACACGTAAAGTACAATATCCACTTTAATAAAACACAAAATAAAGTTTAACTATTTACAAATTTACACTGAGATAAGAAAGCGTAAATCGCATTCGTGATAACTAAAAGATTCGCGAGTACTTAAATAGTTTAAGTCACGAAAGAAGCAAATTCACGAAATTTCTAAGTATAAGCGATTGTACAATTGCAGTTTTCTGCGGTTTTATTGTTCCTAGAGTGCGAGCGAAAGCTGACAAGCGCTCGTTGCCGGTGGGCGCGTCTTTTATTAATTTGGCCGAAGGGCTGTCCTTTCGTTTTCCTCCAATTGATTTAGAGGAATTTAAAATAGTCTAAGGTTACTCCGGGGCGCCGTGCTTTATTGGCCGCCAGTGGGTCCTATGGATTATTTGCGCATCTGTCATGCGCGAGGTGCGCGTCGGCGTGCGTGATTGATAATCGATGGCTCATGCCATGTTTTCGCGCATGCTCGCGCTATCGAGATCGATCGACTGACGGCTAAAGGCCGTTTGCGGTGTCTATTTTTACTCATGTGTTTTTTGTTAATAAAGAAACTAATGTTGCTCGTGTTTTCTTACTTTTAGGAAAATAAGATAAGAGGACGGAAAGTTCGAGAAGCCAACAAAGGAAAGGTCGTCGTTTAAACACAATTGAGAATTACGAAAATTACCGAGAATGATTGTTTAGATATTCAAACAATGCTTGCACCGCTAACAAAATGTGCAACAAAATGTGCTATTTTGAACAAATTTTATTAATTTAATGGAAAAATTTCATCAAGAACGACCAAGACTGGACTAATAGTAATTCTTTATTAATATAAAACATGACGTTTCGACCTTTGGTTTAGGTCTTTTTCAAATGTAAAACTGAAAGAAATACAGTTTTTTTTTAAAAACACGACAAAAATGAAATTATACAGTGTAGAATTGAGAAAAAAATATGGTCTTACATTGTGTTAAAAATTACGTTGACATATAATGCGAAGTGGAAAAACTTAAAATATATACATGTGTCTCATAAAGTGACTCGTCAGTAACTGTGTATAAAGAAGGAATTTATTAAAACGTCTAAACAGTTCTAATGACCTTATCGTAAATAATATTTAGATTGTCAGTGTCTTTTTGGGCGTTAAGAATGTAGTTAGTCTTTTTTATATAGAACATTTCAGCTAACTCTCGTTTCCTCGTATGTCTCTCATTATGTAATATAATCGGATTATCCCAATCGAATTCATGATCCAATTCAACTCTATGTTTACTTATGACCGAGAAATTGCTCTCATGCATTTTTATATTATTCTTATGTTCCTTAATGCGGGTACTAAGGTGTCTTTTTGTTTGTCCAATATATGAAAATTGACAATTCTTGCATCTAATTTTATATACTATTTCAGTATGATTGAGTTTCGGAATTCTGTCTTTACCTCGTTTTATTATTGTATTTAATTTTTTAGGAACAGAGTATAATACCTTTAAGCCTACCTTGGAAAGGGAATTTTTTATATTTTTACTGAGATTTTTAACGAAAGGCAAAGTAATGCAAGATGTGACGTCAAAATTTTTTACTTGTGGTAAATTTTGATTTTTGTGGTGTTTGAGGTATCCTAAACGCTTTTTAATAATTTTATTCACCAAGTCAGAAGGGAAACAGTTATTAATTAAAATTTGTTTAACCAATTTGATGTTCTCCTCATGAAATTGGTCATTAGATAGTAAAATTGCGTGGTCAACCAAGTTCATGACAGTGTTAATCTTGTATTTGTATGGATGATTTAAAAAGTAATTAATGTATCTGCCAGAAAAAGTTGGTTTCCGATACCAATTAGTGATTAATGTTCCATCCTTTCTTGAGACGGTGGTGTTTAAGAAATTGATCTTATTGTTGTCCTCAACTTCATGAGTAAATTTTAACCGATCATGGTAGTTATTGAAGGTACTCAGGATATTATCAATTTTATCTCGGGGAATCATTGCTATAATGTCAACGTATCTAAAATACAATGGCACATCAAAGACCAAACTCTGCAAGCATTGTGTTTCCAAATCATCCATAACCATATCAGCGATTATGGGAGACAATTTATTAATTTAGTTTGCTCTATAAGTACATATATTGATTTATGGTAATATTGCTCAAATTTCTATTAAAATATATGTTAGATAATCGACATTTTTAATCTTTCGCTCACTATATTGACTCTAACAATAAGAATTGTAATATAAATGTGTAAATGTTATAGCGCGTGCGTATATATACAGGGTGTCCTAAAATTACCGTACTTCCTTTTAATGGCAGATTGCTGAAGTTATTTGGAAACGATTTTTTTCAAACAAAAATGTCGAGGGAGGTCATCATTTTTTGCCATCATATATCTTTGTAACTACGCTTTAAATTAAAATTCGATTAAATTAAACTTATTATTAACTCGACCTGAAATTAACTGAAGAATATAGTTTTGTTAATATTTTAATTCCATAAAGCTTAGTTTGCAAAAAGCCCTTCATTTTCAATCACTTATAACTCAAAAATTATTGGTGCCTCGACATTTTTGTCAAGGAAAAGTTGTCTCCAAATAATCTCAGGAATCTCCCATTAAAAGGAAGTACGGTAGTTTTAGGACACCCTGTATATGTATATATATTGTCGATAAAGTCAAACTGAAAAGAAAAGTACTGTACCATTTTGCTGAATTCGCAATAGTTATTGCGTTATTAATTAAAATATTTGAACTAATGAGCGCGTGGAAAGCGGTAGGCCGAAATCGGTAGGCCGAAATCGGTAGGCCGAAATCGGTAGGCCGAAATCGGTAGGCCGAAATCGGTAGGCCGAAATCGGTAGGCCGAAATCGGTAGGCCGAAATCGGTAGGCCGAAATCGGTAGGCCGAAATCGGTAGGCCGAAATCGGTAGGCCGAAATCGGTAGGCCGAAATCGGTAGGCCGAAATCGGTAGGCCGAAATCGGTAGGCCGAAATCGGTAGGCCGAAATCGGTAGGCCGAAATCGGTAGGCCGAAATCGGTAGGCCGAAATCGGTAGGCCGAAATCGGTAGGCCGAAATCGGTAGGCATGTAAGATGGCTTACCTGTTTACGTTTCTTAGCAACGGAAGCATCATCTGAGGGAGAGGTGGAGTCACGCAGCGAGCCGCGAGCGACGCGTGATATTGGACACCGCGCCGAAAAATAATTGTCACGCATCGAGCGGCGAACGATGTCACCGCGCCAGAAAATAATTGTCCCCTCGTCTTTTCGATGGCAAGAAAATGATGCGCTATCATTTCCACACCACCTTAAGGTAGATAGCTTGGTGCGCTTCTTTATAGTGGTTTCCCTTGTAGGCCTAATCCATTCTCAGTATTTAATGCAAAAATTGTTCGAAATGCCGTCCTCCTTGTATGCAAAGTTCGGCACTTCGAACAATGTCGCGCGTCGCACGGTGCGTCATATCCAGCGTAGTGGTATTGAAGGCCGCAAGAATAGCTTCACGTACCTCGTTTTTTTTATCATTATGCCGGTGATTAGACTTTTGATGTATCCCCATACAAAAAAGTCTAGTACATTCAGGTTTGGCGATCGTGCCGGCCAGGTGATCAGGCCACTACGACCTATCCATCTATCTGGATAACGCGCGTTGAATAACTCGCGTTGAATAACTCGCGTTGAATAACTCGCGTTGAATAACTCGCGTTGAATAACTCGCGTTGAATAACTCGCGTTGAATAACTCGCGTTGAATAACTCGCGTTGAATAACTCGCGTTGAATAACTCGCGTTGAATAACTCGCGTTGAATAACTCGCGTTGAATAACTCGCGTTGAATAACTCGCGTTGAATAACTCGCGTTGAATAACTCGCGTTGAATAACTCGCGTACTTCTCGACGAAAATGAGCCGGAGCTCCGTCGTGCTAAAGAATCAGCTGCACTCGCACGCGAAGGGGCACATTCGCGAGAAGGCCTGGCAACTCGTTCTCGAGAAAATTTCTGTATATGTCGCCAGTTTAACGCAGCGGTAAAAAATACGGATCTGGAAATTATGAACGAAAATGTTTTACTTTAACAGAATAAATTGATTTTTTTCTATTTACACTTATCACTTGATTCCCGATTATTCCCGCCTATACGTTTATGAACCAACGATACTGAAACGCGCCTTCACGGACGAGTTTTCCGCTGCCCAATATAAAAAATTACGAGAATTGAACACGCCGTACGGTGTGAATATTGCTTCGTCTGTTCATAGAATATTGTCAGGGAAAGACAAATCCGCTGACATTGCAAGAGGAACCCTGCACATGTTTTTCCGACGTTTATTATATTTTCAAAATTCTCAAATTATCGTGAATATAAAAAATCGGTGACAATACCTTCGCAAAAGTATTATACATATAAGTACTATTTGTATAGTTATAAAATGTATAGTTATAAGTTTTTGTATGTAAATTATAAACATAAACATGTACACCCCCTCTGCTCCCCTCTGCCACTGCCGTGTCCTTTTCTCCCTTGTCCTCTTCTCCCTTGTCCTCTTCTCCCTTGTCCTCTTCTCCCTTGTCCTCTTCTCCCTTGTCCTCTTCTCCCTTGTCCTCTTCTCCCTTGTCCTCTTCTCCCTTGTCCTCTTCTCCCTTGTCCTCTTCTCCCTTGTCCTCTTCTCCCTTGTCCTCTTCTCCCTTGTCCTCTTCTTCCTTGTCCTTTTCTTCTTCTCTTGTCTTTTCCTGCAGTTCCTTTCTTTCGAAAGTCATCCTCGTACTTTTTGCTTGCTTCCTTTTTTTCAAGTCTTCTGACTCTTTTAATTCCTCTACTATTTTCCTGGGCCTTTACAGTTCCTGTCCCTGTCTTTCCTCTTCCTTCCTGACCTCCTTCAGTTAGTCAGTTAACTTTTTGATCTTTATTCGCCAGAAGGAAGATCTTCTTTCTCTTCGATTCTGCCGACCAGTGAATTTGCGACGTCAGTAATGCCTTCTATCCTTGGGTGTTTACGACAAGTAATCGGATTTCCAATCGGACCGAGCAGTGGTATTCATCGGTTCATATCGAGAAATCCTCTAGACTAATCGGATCATGTTGCTGTCTCAGCAATAATCGGATTAGATCTAGTAAATCGTGAAGAACAAGTTGCAAAGAAACTGAAGGTTAAGTAAAAGTAGAGAAATAAGTACGTACCTCATTATTATTGTTAACTATTATTCTAAATATTAACGCTTCATTTTCTTTAAAATATTTATTAATAATAGAAATATGTACGTTTTATTGATAGACTTCTGGAAAGAAACGAATTGTTCATAACCTCACTATATTATTAATTGTTAATCTATAACTTAATTAAAGTAATATTTTTTATAAGCAGCTTGAAGACACAATTGAGCTATGGATGCAAATGAGGATAGATCCATTGAGCAAGATTATTTTGGTACGTATATCATAAAATTGAAAAAAAAATTTTTGTCAAGGAAGGTTAATTTAATATATATTTATTGTTTTTAGTTATTGTTCACATATTTGGAATAAGAAACATATTATATTATTTCAATAAGCATATTTTTTACAGAAAACTGTAGATTTCAATGAACTGCAGAAATCACTAAACTATTACTACAAGAAGTTAGAGACAATATATCATTAATAAATAAAAAAAATTATATGCAGAAGAAAGTGTGGAAGTTCATCGCCAGTAATTTCCATAAAAGAGGGTACAACATCACTGACGAACAATGTTCTACAAAATGGAAGAATTTAATACAAAAATATAAGCATGTACGAGACATCAATAATGAAACTGATCGAGCTCCAGAAACTTGGGAATATTTCTACATAATTGACGAATTCCTAAATACTAGGCCGGAAATATTGCCTGTCTCAATTGCCTCCAGTACTCGTGGATTTAGAATAAGAGAAAAAAGTTCTCATACAAACATCATGGAATGCAACGATGAGAATGCAGTACCAAATACTTCTTATGGTGTCACACGCAATGTGAGGAAACGTAAAACACACAGTGACAGGTCCATATTGACGGAAAAACTATATAAACAAAGAGAAGAGCATCATAAAAAGAACATAGAAATGCAAGAGAGATTCTTAACATTATTTGAAAAATATTTGCAAAGAGATAATGCATAGAAGATAGGATTACTTATGGTTAACCTGTTTTTTTTTCAAAAATGTTTTCGCAATTTGCGTAGTATAACTTTATAGTATAAAAAAATTTTTATAATTTTTATTATAATTTTTTTTTTGTCATAAAAACATGGTTCGTTTTTTAGTTCTTGAGTTTATGTATAGAGATATATAGAGATTTATGTTGAATACTCTTATTAAAGCTCAAAATAAGATTACTCAAGAAAAAGGTTTTTAAATATATAAAATTTAAAAAATGTGATCATTAAGTAATATGTGTTAAGTGAAATGTGATATCACCTAATCTTTATTTTTGTTAAATGTCTCACATATGTGATACAATTTATTTGTTTTATTATTCATAGTTTAAAGATGGATAAATAGATAGAAAGAGAGAGAAAGAGAGAGAAAGAGACTGATGTGTCAATTCCAAATATAAGCTTTAGAAGGAAATTTTATTTATTTACAGAGTAAGCATTTCTTATTTAATGTATGTTACAAATGTATTAAATATATTTCATTTAATAATGTATTTATATCATTTATTACCTATACAGTTTTAAAAAATATTGGAACTATAATTTTGTATCTTATACGCACGTACAAATACATTTTTAAAATTATATTTGCAAATGTAATAAAGACTCCATTAATATTCAAAGGAAGTAGGAAAATTAATAAATAAATTACAGATAAGAACCAAACGCTGGTCTTGTAATTAAAAAATTACAATAATCATTTTATATCAGCAAATATTTATTATAAAACATTGAGCAATCAATTGTAGTTAAAACTTTTTCCTAGCTTTTAGACTATCCTCAGTAAAAGTACAGTGAAAACACAACAAAAGCGGTTACATAATATTGTGTGGAAAAAAATATATAAGACCATCATACAGAAAATGGAAAATTCTAATCAATAAATCAACTAGCATGTCCTTTGATTGATGTAATTCTTGCATTATTGTGCACTGTTTGTATCATGTTTTCTTTATTATAAATTAAAGTAATTGCGCAATAATTTCTCTTTTTTCGTCGGCTCTCATAAATGCATAATTATGATTATTGTATTCATTGTCCGATGGCTCGAAAATGTCAAATGGCTCATCTTCATTGTCAATACAAATGTTATCTAAAACACAACACGCAAGTATAAGTAATGGTATCATTTCTGTATTATACATACAGGGTGACCCATTTTAATCGCCGCACCCCGATTTCTCTGAACCTAAGCCAGATAGAGAAAAACGGTTCAGACAAAAGTTGTAGGGGACAAAGGGGGCCACACAATGGCACTAACGTCTTTGACCTTGAACTTGACCTTCAAGGTTATTTCAAGGTCAAAGTGGTTTTTTAAATGGGAACACCTAGTTTTGACCCCGGATTCGGAAAGAGCGGGAAATTTTACGTTCAAAATCATATTGAGAAAATTTTTTTCAAGGTCATTTTAAGGTCAAATCAAGGTTCCGTTTAAAATCGTTTTTTTCCATGAACCACAGGCTGAGCTGGTTCAAATTGACCGTAGGTTTAATAGAGGAACCCACAAACCAAAAAAACCACACACCCCACACCCCACACACCCAAAACCTACACATCCTAGTAAACAAAACTCAAACTCGCACATTCTAACCCCATGCACTCCATACTCTCACATGCGAAACTGTTACACCCCAGTCCCACACAACCGTACCCCACATACCCCAGTCCCACACATCCCTACCCCCACACATCCTGAACCCTGATAAATTTTTCTTAAGGGCAAAATGATTTTTTAACGGAAACTTTAAGATTGTTGAAGCTTCTGTTATACAAAATGTACATTAACCTTACTTTTTGCGCTACCCAGAAACAACGTCGTGGACGTAGTAAGGACTATTCAATTTAAATAGTAAAATGGTAATAAGGCTCGCCCGTATACGGTCGCGTCTAAAAAGGAAAAACGTTGGAAAATTACGGTAACTTTATTAAGCTAACTGCAGTACTTCGTTTGTCACACTTTGGGCGAAAAATCTTAAAATCGGTGAGCCTTATAATTATTAATATTTTTGATACCATTTTACTATTTAAATTGAATAGTAATAGTAACTTCTCTGAAATGGCTGACTATCCGCCCAACGAGATCGTTGATATGATTATGGTTTTAGGAGCAAGCCAAAATAATTATCGTGGCGCGGCGAGACTTTATGCTGAACGCTTTCCTGACAGACGACACCCTGACGATAGAGCTATCAGACGTTTAACTCAAAGAGCTCGTGATGGACACATGGTTCGCCAACGTAGGCGCCATGAGTATAATGAAAATGATAATAGAGTTGTAACTGTTTTTGCAATAACTCATCTTGACCCTCACATTAGCGCTCGTCGAAAGGGAAATTGGTATTCCAAGAAATACTTTCTTAAGAATTATGAAGGTGCTTCAATATCATGCGCATCATATTACTTTAGTTCAAGAGCTACAGTTTGACCATTTTCAACAGCGTATTGTGTTTTGCCAATGGGCTTTACAAATGATAGAAAATGATCCAGACTTTTTTAACTTTGTTCTTTTTTAACTTTGTTCTTTTTTCTGATGAGGCAAAATTTCAAAGTGATGGGGAACTGAATAGGCATAACTGCCATTATTGGTCTAATGTGAATCCTCATTGGGTCAGAACTGTAAACCATCAAAGACGTTGGAGTATTATGGTATGGTGCGGAATTATCAATGGATATTTGATTGGCCCTTATTTTTTTGAAGAAAATGTAAATCAACATACCTATTTGACGCTAATAAGAGATGAACTACCTGGATTGATGGAAGATGTTGATTTAGAAACGCGACGAAGAATATGGCTCCAGCAGGACGGCGCAGCACCACATTTCGCTCGAATTGTAAGGGATTTTTTGAATGAGCACTATCATAACAGATGGATTGGTCGAGGAGGTCCGGTTAACTGGCCTGCTTGCTCACCCGATCTTACATCACCAGATTTCTATTTATGGGGGTATTTAAAAAATGCTGTTTTTGAACAAAAACCCACTACAAGAGCAGATATGCAGGATCGGATTCGTCGAGCATGCGCTGCCGTTCCGAGGCAAACTTTGCAGAACACCGTTCGCCATTTTCAAAGGCGTTTGACTTTGTGCCTTCAAGCAAATGGTCGTAATTTTGAACACTTGCTTCGAGGTTAAATAACAATTTATTTACAGTAGTGAGAGGCAAGGGGACTCACTATAATCAAGCACCCCGAACAGTGAGAGGCAAGGGGACTCACTATAATCAAGCACCCCGAACAGTGAGAGGCAAGGGGACTCACTATAATCAAGCACCCCGAAGGAAACAGTCCTTACTACGTCCACGACGTTGTTTCTGGGTAGCGCAAAAAGTAAGGTTAATGTACATTTTGTATAACAGAAGCTTCAACAATCTTAAAGTTTCCGTTAAAAAATCATTTTGCCCTTAAGAAAAATTTATCAGGGTTCAGGATGTGTGGGTTTAGGGTGTGTGGGGTAGGGATGTGTGGGACTGGGGTATGTGGGGTACGGTTGTGTGGGACTGGGGTGTAACAGTTTCGCATGTGAGAGTATGGAGTGCATGGGGTTAGAATGTGCGAGTTTGAGTTTTGTTTACTAGGATGTGTAGGTTTTGGGTGTGTGGGGTGTGGGGTGTGTGGTTTTTTTGGTTTGTGGGTTCCTCTATTAAACCTACGGTCAATTTGAACCAGCTCAGCCTGTGGTTCATGGAAAAAAACGATTTTAAACGGAACCTTGATTTGACCTTAAAATGACCTTGAAAAAATTTTTCTCAATATGATTTTGAACGTAAAATTTCCCGCTCTTTCCGAATCCGGGGTCAAAACTAGGTGTTCCCATTTAAAAAACCACTTTGACCTTGAAATAACCTTGAAGGTCAAGTTCAAGGTCAAAGACGTTAGTGCCATTGTGTGGCCCCCTTTGTCCCCTACAACTTTTGTCTGAACCGTTTTTCTCTATCTGGCTTAGGTTCAGAGAAATCGGGGTGCGGCGATTAAAATGGGTCACCCTGTATATACATATTTTAGTTTTCGAAATCGCCCTTTTAACATTCCAAACGCTCTTTCAATTGTGACACGAGTTTTTGCTAATTCAGTATTATAATTGTGTTGTATGTGATTTAAGTGACCATTATCACGATATGGAGTAAGCATATTATATGAGAGCGAATATGCAGAATCAGCTAACAAATGAACTATGCTGTAGAAAATATCTTTCTACATCATGGTCTATCATATGTTTTATATCACTTAACCGCCAAACTCGGGCATCATGAACACTACCACAAATTCCCGTAAAAATATCAATGAATTTCATTCTATGATCACAAATTCCTTGCAATATTATAGAATAAAATCCTTTTCTATTTATATAACTATTTGAATGTTCAATAGGGGCACTAATGCGAATATGGCATCCGTCAATGACACCCACTACACCCGGGAAACCATTCATGGCAGCAAATTCCTGTTGTATATTTAATAATTCATGAACCTCTGGCCATTTTATGTAATTTTCAATGTGTTGCTCTAATACATATGCCACATTAAAAACACATCTCCATATGGTATCTTTTGATACTTCAAATCGATCTGCAACGGATCTAAAAAAAGACAATTTTAATGTAACATAATAACTTTGAAATGATATTCATTGAAAGTTATTGTAATCATCAATTTTATATATCCTATCTATATATATATCCTATATCTAAAGGAAAAGTATTACAACTAAAAAATTAATTTTTATTTCTTAACCTATAAACTTCTTGATTTCCAAAAATCCAAAGAGCTATAGCAATCTGTTTATGTGGTGGCAAGTTAGGCGAATTGTGTCTTTCAATTATTGCTGGCCCAAGATTTTGTATTAATTGCTTAAAAGTATTTCTGCTGATACGAAAATGTGACTTAAAATCTAAAAAAGGAAAAGAATATAAAAATATTTTTCACAGTCACATAGACATATACATTGAGCAAATAAAATATATTTATCTTAATTTTTTAAATATTTTTAAGTACTGAATCTATTCTTGAAGTGATTCTCACACATTATTCTGTTCCGCATAAAATTCAAACAATAAATGATATACATATACTTATAATTACCTGTAACGGAAGATAAAAGAACAATATTTTCAAAATAATGATTGATTTTTAAATGTGGTTCTCTGACATGATGCATTTGCCAATCATCTTTATCGTTCTCATCGTTATGAATAAAAGCATTCCATAAAAAAAGTATGTCTATCTTTATATGTTCCTTATGTTCAGTAATAATTTAAATAGATTAAATAGATATATGATAGAATATAAATAGATTATTGTAGTCTCTATACATTCAATTGAAAAGAAACGATATGAACTACATTTTGAATCAACCTCGACAAACAAGACTCCGGCAGAAATTTTACAGTAAATACATTAACTTTAATTGTACAGGCTTCTAACTTTCCGAGAGTCATAACAATAGAACTCATTAAAATAATAAAAAATAAGGCTAATAAGAGCCAACCGCAAGAAGGACGCGGATAAAGTTCTCAAAAACAAAAGAAAAATAAATAAATTTAAAACATGTTTTTTCTAAAAAATATATAATGTCTAGACGTTTCGGTCCCTCTTCGGGCCATCTTCAGTAACTGTACAAATTAAAAAAGAAAAAACCAAATCGTAAAATGTTATAATGTGCAATAAAAGTTGTATAATTTAATTAACTAATTAATAATTTTCTGTCGCTAGTAAATAAATTCTAATAGGGAAAATTAATATAATTCGACCCAACTAGCAAATAACTTACACGGGCGAAGTTGGAAGAATATTTTTAGGGAGACGTATCTCTTGGTTCGAGATTACAAGATTCCCCTGATTATATTTCAACCATACCGTGAATAAATAGGCGAGAAAAATAAGAGATACGTCTCCCTAAAAATATTCTTCCAACTTCGCCCGTGTAAGTTATTTGCTAGTTGGATCGAATTATATTAATTTTCCCTATTTGTATAATTTAGTAGAACTCATTAAGTAGAACTCATTAAGTAGAACTTATTAACTTCTTCTATTCAATTTCGTCGGAACAATTTAAATAGTTTTGCTACGATATTGCATAATTTTAGCATTATTTTCTATGTACATATTTATATCACATTAACACTCATTATGTTACCTGATATTATTGTACTTAAAACTTTATAAATAAAAAACTGAACAATTTCTCAATCTATTAAAATCTACAGTATTCTATAAAAAATAAATAATAATATATATGTATAATTACATATTGTTTATAAATATTACTTTAATTACGTTATAGATTAATAATTAATATAATGAGGTTATGAACAATTCGTTTCTTTCCAGAGTCTATCAATAAAACGTACATACTTCTATTATTAATAAATATTTTAGAGAAAATGAAGTGTTAATATTTAGAATAATAGTTAACAATAATAATGAGGTACGTATTTATTTCTCTACTTTTACTTAACCTTAAGTTTCTTTGCGACTTGTTCTTCACGATTTTCTAGATCTAATCCGATTATTGCTGAGACAGTAAACATGATCCGATTAGTCTAGGGGATTTCTCGATATGAACTGATGAGTACCTCTGCTCGGTCCGATTGGAAATCCGATTACTTGTCGTAAACACCCCTTGACTTTATTTGTCCGCTCAAGTGGCCTTGAAGTTTGCCGGTCTTGCCGGCCCCACCGCATTTGACGAGAATCTTATCGATATCGCCGAGCCATTTCAACTTGCGCCCTAAGGGTTGTCGCCGCCATGCTTCTACATTCGGCTGTGCCGAATTTCTCCGGGAAATCCGCAATATTCAAGATTGAAGAATCAACTGTCCTTTTCGTATTCTTCCGCTCCTTCTATTCGTCTTGGCTTCCTCCTTCACAACCACTCCATCTCCTGCGGAACACGACATCATATCCGAGGCATCTTCGGTCTCGTTGGCCCTGGAGGTTATGGTCCCCAAGTTTTCCTCTTTATCCGAGTCTAAAATTGCATTCCTTTTCCTCTGACGTCTAGACAAAGATGAAGGTTTTCTGAACAGTTCCTCACCACTGGACTCTGCTTGCGTAGGTGAGAGAAGGTCGCTCTTCCTTTTGCTATCTCTTTGCGAAGCCGCCGTTGAGCAATCCGACATGGTCTCCATCGGCGCCCACTCCGGCAGGCAAATCACATTTCCGTCCGAAGTACTAGAAGGTCCTTCTGCAGGGTTCTTCCTATCTGTACCTTTCCTCCTCTAGGTACATCGACGATAGTCTGTTTCGCGGGGGTGCTGATCGGCAACACCCTCGTTGGCCCTTTATTTGATAACGATGCGCGGACACCAGGGATAATAATGCCCATTGCATCGGCAGCTGGGGCTCCGAGATTCCCCTGCGGCTCCGAGATTCCCCTGCGGCTCCGAGATTCCCCTGCGGCTCCGAGATTCCCCTGCGGCTCCGAGATTCCCCTGCGGCTCCGAGATTCCCCTGCGGCTCCGAGATTCCCCTGCGGCTCCGAGATTCCCCTGCGGCTCCGAGATTCCCCTGCGGCTCCGAGATTCCCCTGCGGCTCCGAGATTCCCCTGCGGCTCCGAGATTCCCCTGCGGCTCCGAGATTCCCCTGCGGCTCCGAGATTCCCCTGCGGCTCCGAGATTCCCCTGCGGCTCCGAGATTCCCCTGCGGCTCCGAGATTCCCCTGCGGCTCCGAGATTCCCCTGCGGCTCCGAGATTCCCCTGCGGCTCCGAGATTCCCCTGCGGCTCCGAGATTCCCCTGCGGCTCCGAGATTCCCCTGCGGCTCCGAGATTCCCCTGCGGCTCCGAGATTCCCCTGCGGCTCCGAGATTCCCCTGCGGCTCCGAGATTCCCCTGCGGCTGTAAACATTCTCCTTTCTTTTGTTTGTGATCCATGTGTTGTGATCCATGTGTTGTGATCCATGTGTTGTGATCCATGTGTTGTGATCCATGTGTTGTGATCCATGTGTTGTGATCCATGTGTTGTGATCCATGTGTTGTGTGGTTGGTTTAATTTCGGTGTTTCCCGCATCTAGAACGGTTGCCATCCAAGGCTGACGAGGCCGTTTTCCCCGGACGTTTAAAGTCAGGGTCGCTATCCCCTATCCGGCAGTAACGAGGCCAAGGAACCCGGGACGTTCGAACTCAGGGCGCCGCCCCTTGGAGATGAGGGTGTTTTCCCACTCCTAATGGTGTGCTCCACACCGGGTTTGAATCGGGGTTTTCCTTCCCCTAGACATGCTCTTAGCCAGTATCCCCTCTGCGGGGATACCGGAGCTCCACCAGGACAAGGTGGCGTGCCATCAGAGGGAGTCTTCCTATTTTTCGTCTTCCTCTTCCTTGTCCTCGTCTTCCTCTTCCTTGTCCTCGTCTTCCTCTTCCTTGTCCTCGTCTTCCTCTTCCTTGTCCTCGTCTTCCTCTTCCTTGTCCTCGTCTTCCTCTTCCTTGTCCTCGTCTTCCTCTTCCTTGTCCTCGTCTTCCTCTTCCTTGTCCTCGTCTTCCTCTTCCTTGTCCTCGTCTTCCTCTTCCTTGTTCTCGTCTTCCTCTTCCTTGTTCTCGTCTTCCTCTTCCTTGTCCTCGTCTTCCTCTTCCTTGTCCTCGTCTTCCTCTTCCTTGTCCTCGTCTTCCTCTTCCTTGTCCTCGTCTTCCTCTTCCTTGTCCTCGTCTTCCTCTTCCTTGTCCTCGTCCTCCTTTGCCTCTGCTTTATTTTCTTATTCCCAACCCTCTTACGGCTGATTGGACGGCCATATTTATTAGGGTATTTAGTTCTTCTCTCTGAAGGACAAAATGCTAAGATAAGAATAAATACGTAATAAATGTTAAGACATATACATGAAAGGAATTACATATACAGGGTGAGTCAGTAAAAGGGTGCAAAAATTAATCAGGAAATAGGGGATGCTCTACTGAACATTTTGAGATAGGGAACTTGAGGATTCTCTTCGAATAGTATGAAAAGGTCTGTCGTTGACTTATATAATGTTTTGTTATGTGACAATGTAAATACGATAGACAGAACCACCTTGTGGACGATAGGTCAACAGACAAAACATGATGGATTACCTAGCAATAATAAATGTAAATAATATGGAAAACAGCGGTAGCGATAAACTTGTTTAAGCCCATATTTCCTTAATCTGGTTTTGCAGACCCCAAGTTTCTTATTTCAAAATGTTCAATAGAGCATCCCCTATTTCCTGTTTAATTTTTGCATGCTTTTACTGACTCACGCTGTATATATACATATACAGGGTGTTCAAAAAAGGTGGAGACCCCTGAATAACTCCGAAAATATGCAAGATAGAAAAAAATGTTTCAGACAAGTTGTAGGGTTTCAAGTATCGCATTACGTAACAATATCAGTACGACTTTGAATAGCACCGTCAATGTTACATAAAAATCACTTTGAATTTTTTAAATGGAACTCCCTATTTTTCATTACATATTCTGGTAGCTTACCTCGAGAGCTTTTCAAAGCACTATAATTAAGTTATTTTTCATTAAGTACTTTTCGAGTTATAAGGTTTGAAGTTTACAGTATTTTGACATAGAATACAAAATATCTTGTAAAACATTTAGTTTTCGGTAATCTTACCTTAATACTTTTATGCATAGAATAATGAGACCAATCAATTGGTGTAAAAAAAACACATAGTTGCTTTTAAGAAAAAGTATGTAATTTGCAACAAGCAGCTGCATACTTTTTTGAAAGCAATTATTTGTTTTCTTTACACCAATTGATTGGTCTTATTATTCTATGCATAAAAGTATTAAAGTAAGATTACCGAGAACTGAATGTTTTACAAGATATTTTGTATTTTATGTAAAAATACTGTAAACTTCAAACCTTATAACTCGAAAAGTTCTTAAAGAAAAATAACTTAATTATAGTGTTTTGGAAAGCTCTCGAGGTAAGCTACAAGAATATGAAAAATAGGGGGTTCCATTTAAAAAATTCAAAGTAATTTTTATGTGACCTTGACGGTGCTATTCAAGGTCGTACTGATATTGCTACGTAATGCGTTACTTGAAACCCTACAACTTTTGTCTGAAACATTTTGTTCTATCTTGCATATTTTCGGAGTTATTCAGGGGTCTCCACCTTCTTTAAACATCTTGTATATGTAATTAATATACAGTGCCTACCAAAAGTTCCGGGCCACCTAAATAATTTTTGAATGGTTTGAAATATAGGATTGTAATTTATAGGGATACAATGGGATTACTAAGTCTATTATTTAATCACAAAAACACCCACCTCCACACCCCCTTGGGACGGGGGAGGGGGGGCCAAACAATCTTAAATGGCATGTGGGGTTGAGTGAGAGCTCGTTCGAACGGGCTTTCCGAGACGAAAACAACGCGAGGTCGCCGAGGTCTCTACGATTTTTTTCGCAGAGTTATGATCATTTAAACATTTTTATTGAGTTTTTGCGACAGCGAGGGCCCACTACGACAACAGAAGAAAGATAAGGCTTCACGCGGGTACGCGCGTGCGTGCGTGCGTGCGTGCGTGCGTGCGTGTGTGCGCGCGCGCGCGCGCGTGTGTGTGTGTGTCACAACAGAGATAAAAACCCCGCGGTTCGTCACTTCCGCCGTATTTAATGACTCCAAACCCTCTCTGTTGTGTGTGTGTGTGTGTGTGTGTGTGTGTGTGTGTGTGTGTGTGTGTGTGTGTGTGTGTCACAACAGAGATAAGAACCCCGCGGTTCATCACTTTCGCCGTATTTAATGACTCCAAACCCTTTCTATTGTGTGTGTGTCACAACAGAGAGGGTTTGGAGTCATTAAATACGGCGGAAGTGACGAACCGCAGGGTTCTTATCTCTGTTGTGATACACACACACACACAACAGAGAGGGTTTGGAGTCATTAAATACGGCGGAAGTGACGAACCGCGGGATTCTTATCTCTGTTGTGACACACACACACACACACACAGGAACGCGCGTGCCCGCGTGAAGCCTTATTTTTCTTCTGTTGTCGCCGTGGGTCCTCGCTATCGCAAAATCTCAATAGAAATGTTCAAATTATCATAACTCTGCGAAAAAAAATTGTAGAGACCTCGGCGACCTCGCGTTGTTTTCATCTCGGAAAGCCCTTTCGAACGAGTCCTCACTCAACCCCACATGCCATTTAAGATTTTTTTGCTCCCTTCTTCCCCCGTCCCCCGGGGGTGTGGAGGTGGGTGTTTTTGTGGTTAAATAATAAATTTTGTGATCCCATTGTATCCCTATAAATTCCAATCCTATATTTCAAACCATTCAAAAATTATTTAGGTGGCCCGGAACTTTTGGTAGGCACTGTATATACACTACCGCCGGATATTATAAGGCCAAGACGCGCGCACTCTACTAGAAATCACATCAAACTTTGATCGGTGATAACTTATTTAAAAACGGTGCTACAACGGTTTATAAAAAATCATTTAAAAGCCTATGAAATTCTGCGTTGAATGAACCGTATTAAAAATTTTTTACTGCAATAGATGCTACAGTATCACGTGAGGAAGAATAAAATATTTTTTTCACTTTTGCGCAATTTTCTCTATCATTTTCAATTTACTGCCGGAGGTAAAAAAGTTTAAGGAAAAATCTAAAATAATTTACACATTATAATCGAAATCTCACCTTTCATTTGCGCCGTATTGAGTTAAAAGATCTCTACCGGTTCACGAGTTACAAGAGAAAATGTATACCTACCTCGCAATATCGAACTCAGTCGCCGATCGCAGGAGTCGGCGCAGCACGACGGTCTATTTCCTTCGTCGAATTACCAGTGTTTAAATATTTGATTCCATTTTATCATAATGTAAAAACTATTAACAATTTATTTGTAAAGTATATATAAGTACATTATAATTTTTAAAAACTATAGAATGACAAATATATAAATAAAGTAAATAGAAGAAATTTATTTATAAATTGAAAATAACTGAAATTTTATAATAATTTAATTAATTTTTCAAAACTATTTTAAATAAACATTCACAAATTAAAAAGACTATTTTAAGACTTTACTTTTATTAACATTTTTTAAATAATTTAGTTTCTTTCATAAACTCATTAAATTTTAGATTCTTCGAAGTATCCTCCCTTTTCTTTTATCACAGCACGGCAGATTTTTGGCATTCTTTTGATGAGTTTTTGAAGTGTTTCTGTTGAGATTGACTTCCAAATAGTTTGTAGGTAAGACCATAATTGTTCACTATTTTTTGGTTGAAGTTTTCTTACACTTCTATCAAGTTCATCCTAGAGAAGCTCTATCGGATTACAATCGGGTGATTGCGGAGGCCAGTCCATACATTCAAAAAATCCTTCCTCTTCTTTTTTACGCAAATAATTTATACAGAGCTTTGATTTGTGTTTCGGGTCGTTATCTTGTTGAAAAACAAATTTTCCTTCAATTAGCCGCTTTCCAGATGGTAGAGCATGCTTCATTAAAATTTTATGATAACTTTCCTTTCTTAAAATTCCATCAATTTTTATCAAGTCCCCTGTTTTTTCGTTGCCAAAACAACCCCAAACCATTACCGAACCTCCTCCATGCTTCACAGTCGGAACAAGACATTGCAACTTCATGCGTTCGCCCTTCATTCGACGAACATAAACTCTTCTTTTTCCTCCAAAAAGTTCAAATTTTGATTTGTCCGAAAAGAGAACAGTTTTCCATTTTTCTGGAGTCCAGTCGCGGTGCTTTTTGGCCCAATTCAAACGTTTCATTTTGTTTACTGTACGCAAGAGAGGTTTTTTCGCTGCAATTCGCCCATACAAACCACTCTCATTCAATCGATCTTTTATCAAAGTTAATGATACGGCGGAGTCCTTAGAACGAGTGGCATTGAACTCTTCACGGATTTGTGAAGCAGTTTTTCTCCTATCACGTTTACTGATAAGCACTATTTGTTTGTCTTCCTGAAGCGTAGTGTATTTTTTTTTCCCACGACCAGAGCGATTGACTAATGCACCTGTCTCTTTATATTTTTGCACAATCCTTTCTACACCAGTCTTTGAAAAATGAAGTTTAGCAGCAATGTCTCTATAAGTCAATCCTACTTCGCGTAGTGCAATAACTTGAGCTCGACAGTACACAGAGATTTCTTTTCTTGGTGCCATTAGTTATTTTAATTTTTTAAGAAATCTTACTTATTTATTTGATGTTCACGCACTGAGATAAGACAGCGAAATGAAAAATATTCATTTTTACTCACAGTAAAAAAAACAATAACAAATAGATGATTCTTATTTGTTTCTGCGTAGAGGCGCGCCGATGATTTGCTTCGTATTGTTTTTTTCCTTTACTGTGAGTAAAAATGAATGTTTTTCATTAAAATTTGATGAGTTTATGAAAGAAACTAAATTATTTAAAAAATGTTAATAGAAGTAGTCTTAAAATATTTTTAATTTATGAATATTTATTTAAAATAGTTTAGAGAAATTAAATTATTAAATTATTAAAATTTCAGTTATTTTCAATTTATAAATAAATTTCTTCTATTAACTTTATTTATATATTTTATTCTATAGTTCTTAAAAATTATAATGTACTTATATATACTTTACAAATGAATTGTTAATAGTTTTTACATTATGATAAAATGGAATCAAATATTTAAACACTAGTAATTCAACGAAGGAAATAGCCAGCGGGACTGTCGTGCTGCGCCGACTCCCGCGATCGGCGGCTGAGTTCGATATTGCGAGGTAGGTATACATTTTTTCTTGTAACTCGTGAACCGATAGAGATTTTTTAACTCAATACGGCGCAAATGAAAGGTGAGATTTCGATTATAATGTGTAAATTATTTTAGATTTTTCCTTAAACTTTTCTACCTTCGGCAGTAAATTGAATATGAGAGAGAAAATTGCGCAAAAATGAAAAAAATATTTTATTATTCCTAACGTGATACTGTAGCATCTATCGCAGTAAAAAATTTTTAATACGGTTCATTCAACGCAGAATTTCATAAGCTTTTAAATGATTTTTTATAAACCGTTGTAGCACCGTTTTTAACAAAGTTATCATCGATTAAAGTTTGATGTGATTTCTAGTAGTGTGCGCGCGTCTTGGCCTCATAATATCCGGCGGTAGTGTATATCTTCTAATAAATCGAATTCAAGTGTGGTATTTAAACCTATCAATACCCAAACCGAAACAAATCTAATAAAAAATTTATACAAATCACTGTAATCACTGTAATCACTACTGATTGGTTGATAGTAGTTGGGGTCAGATAGTAGTTGACTTCAGGTGGAAGGCATTATTGACCACGATTGTACATTGCACACATTTAGAATACGTATTCGATTTATTCTAAAGCGCAGATTTTATTTATTTTTAAAGCTCTAAAAATCGAGGTACGCATTACATTAAGGTAACGTTGTTTTCTATTCTAGAATTTTTTTTATCGAGTGATTGTTCAATCAATATCTATATTATTTGGGTGTGCATTACAATCAGTAAAATATTATAACTACGTTGATAATATTAGAATTTTATTGTATTTACAAAGATTGTTTTTTTTTGTTTGTTCTATATGTTTCTAAATAAAAAGTTATCTTTAATTAGGTATAACATCAAAATTTTACTTTATATAAAAAATTGTATTGCACATTGTACTCTATTAATTTTTTCCTAATAAAAATGTATGTGTATGACAGTTTTATGTCTTATATTTCAATTTTTGTTTTGTGCTCACAAATTATTTTATTATATATATATTATACGATATTATGTGTAATTATATACGATTATACATAATTATATATTATTATATATAATTATACATATATAATCATATATATTTGTATATATTTATATATGAGAATATTTTATATACATATATTTATATATTGTGACCGTGATTATTTTATTTAATTATTAGACAGGTAATTAATCAGGGAGTAGTTATTAGTGACTCGCGGCCCACCTTCTCGGCGCGATATACGGAAATCCGACCGGTACGTTAAGCGAGAAATTTACACAAAAGTTGAGCGCCAGGCGCGAAAATTCGCGCCGCCGAAAACGAACCTTAAAAAAACCGCGAATATAGCATCGGTCGAAAATCGCGACGGAAAATACGCGGCTACTCAGACAGCGAAAATGGTAGAGGGGGTGGTCCTTTCGGACGGGACGGGAGAGAATCGAGAGAGGCACGAATAAATTTTCACAAAGAATTAATTTGATGAGAATATAATGTATTAAAGATTCCGTGTAAGAATAATAATATGATTGGAAAAGTAATACTGAGAAAAACGGTGTATGACAAATCGTGAAAAGAAATATAATTGAAATGTGGCATTGAAAAGAATCTTGTAAAAGAAACAATAATAGAAAAAAATATAATTTATAACAATCTGGCCTGATGTTTACCGGCCGCACGGCTTCTCGCGACCGAGCGCAAGGGTATCGGGTTTCACGCGCGAGCCGAAAGTCAATTTTGCGGCGGATATGATTTTACCGCGATTCGAGGCTTATCCGGGCTTCGGCAGCGAAGAAAATTATTCCGTAGGCCGACAATTAACTTGCGCTCGCCCGCGTGGAATACCGAGTAATCACAATATTAAAAGAAATATATAAAGGCGCTTCGTAGCAGCCGTATTCGCCGCAATAATAATCGTCGGAATTATAATCAATTAACCTCGTGGTATAACTCGTATATTTAACCGGAATTATACTCTGATTATACGGCCGTAAGGGCCTCGACAGATTATATAATATGATAACACAGAGAATAACAATTTCGCGGATTCACACGAATATTCGAGAGCGACGAAAGAAGTACAATATTTTACGCGACACATACAATTTCGATAACGCGCAGTACGAAATAACCGACAACATTAAATACGCGCAATAGACAAAGCGGTGTCGTGTACGAGCTCGCAATATACAGAGATTATTCAGATACAATTAATACAACGAAATAAATACGAAAAGGATAATGATTGACTGTCGGCGGCAAATGATCACGGGAGAGAGAGTACTCACGCGGATCCGTCGGCTCGGATGAGTCGTTTCGCCGATCAACTGCGCAACTTCTCGACATAACCAAAATCACGGAAAATATCAATACGAAACCTTTACTTACGACAGCGATAACTTAAGGGCGCGACTCATCCGAACCCCACTCACAATTGGCAGCTGTACAATTAGGCGACGTCGGTCTCACCGGTAGTAGCTTTTCGTAGCTTCTCGTAGCTTCTCGTAGCTTCTCGTAGCTTCTCGTAGCTTCTCGTAGCTTCTTTCTATAACGCAGCGAAAAAGGGCCTCCGCTCTATACGCTAGTCCGCCGAATAGTGACGAACGGAAGGCCCGCAGGAGACACGCCGGCACATTAATTTTTGATAATGCCACGTGTGGCGCTCTCGGATTACGCAGGGCCGTGGCGCGGCCTTGGTGATCCTCGCGGCCTTCGCTCCTTGAATTTCAGGCCTCCGATTTTCTTGTCCGCTTTCCTTCTCCTCCAGGCTCTGGAAAACGTCTCTTGCGGCAGTATACGGACGTACCCGTCTCTTCTTGTCTTTTATTTGCAGAATGTTTTTCCGTTCGATTTTTTCTTCGATCGTTCTCCATAATGCCAGGAAATTCGGGCCCGCGTATCGGGCACAGTGCCGTCTCTCCGTTTCGCACGCTTCTCGCGCACGAGTGGCTTTCTCCTTGATTGTTTTCTATGAGCCTGTGAATAACGGGTATTTAAAAATGCGGCAGCTTCGGTTCTTTTCCTTCATGCAGTAATTCGATGTAAAGTTTCGTGGTTCTTACCAGGCGTGCTCCTTTTTGTCGTGTCGGGGCCTCCCCTCGTCCTCGAGGTCAATTGTGCTTCTCTCGCCGCCACCGGATGAGATCCCGTCGACCGTATGCTTTTGCCACCGTAACCTTATTTTAATTTTCTAAATATTAAACGAGACAAATAACGAAAATCGCGGGATTGCGTCCGACCCCGCGCTCATGCCACGCGCTCTCTCCCTAAATCGAGAATGCGGAGGCCCGCGCGACCGATCTCGGCCGGGCTTTTCAGCCCTTGTGAAGGACGCACAAAACATCACGTCACAATATATGGCCTTATATATGTTTATATACATATATGGGCCATTTTTTTTTCGGGATGCTCTCTTCTAAAACAAAATATCGAGCGAGAGTTTCGCGTTGTCTCATAGCAGCAGCCGTACCAATGTTGGCACCAACTCGTCCTATGGGATTAATAAAACCAATTTTTTCTATTTCATTTCTCCAACTTCTTGGTATTATTTCACCATCAGCTGCTTCTCGATTTATCATTTCTTTATGGAAATAATAATTATTTTGCAAGTTGGTGCTTATAATATAATTATGCAAACAAGTTATAGCTTGCATAATTTTCTCTACAATATTTAATTTCAAAGCTATAGGTTTTTGAAGTATTCGCCATCGTGCCACAAGAATACCGAAAGCATTGTCGACCACTCGGCGTGTTCTTGATAATCGATAATTAAACACTTTGCTCATTACTTTGTAAATTTCTTTTTGCATATGGACGCATTAAATATGTTCTAAGTGGGAAACCTTTGTCCCCAACAAGAGAAAACGGCAATGGATAATTTGTATTAGATAAAGAACGGGCTTCTGGCACAGATAACGTGTTATTTTCAAATGCTTGCTTCATTGCAGTATTTGACCAAATTTCGGCGTATTCAGGGAATCTATAATATAAACATGCATATATTTTTTACAGCTCTTTTTTCTTTAAAACAGAATATATTTGTAATGATTATATGATTTAAATTTATATCGTAATCTCCGATGTCAACCTAAATAAAACGATAATGAACATCCACAATAGCCATTAATACAAGGCTAAAATAGCCCTTATAGTTGTCAAAAGCGCTATGTGAATTTAGTGAAGCTTGTATTCGACAATGTTTTGCATCAATTGCTCCGATACAATTTGGAAAATTCCACATATTATTGGATTTATCCGCAATTTTTATTCATTTATTCTCTTCTTGTGGACATCGGGGATATGTTGGTTGCAACACTTCCCATATAGCATTACATACCTTAGGATAATACTATACAGAGTTGATCTTCCTATTCAAAAAAATAAAGAAGTAGTAGTCACGCTATCTCCATGAGCAAGAAAGCTAAAAATAAAGGACCCCCACACAAAACCAATAGAAAAAGCCTTTCGGTCAAGTTGGCTAAAACTGTGGGAATCAGTAGTTCATGTGATGTTGATCAAAAGTCTCAATGGGCGCGAAGTCCAAAAATGGCCAGTTTTCGAAATACGAGAGGTCAAAAGTTGGGAATATGGCCAACAGATCTAACTTACATGGGCTATCTACGCACGCATCGACGACATTCATTGAGACGGAACTTATTCCGCATTGAGATGGGACTTGTCCAGAAGATGTGTGATGACTGTCAGGATGAGCAATAGCTACGCAACATTCGTGCAGCTAATATAGCCAAGTTACTGATACGGCCAGATCGAGTATACGGCTCTTGGCTTGTGCTACCCGTTCTCAGCGCTACCCAGGATCAACGGCGTGGACGTGACGGGTGTTTGATCTCTTGTGTGTGTGTGTGTGTGTGTGTGTGTGTGTGTGTGTGTGTACACGTATGGGTGTGAGTGTGAGTGTATGTGAATGTATGTGAGTGTGCGTGAGTGTGTATGTGTGTGTGCACGTGTGTGTGAGAACGTATCTGTGTGTGGGTGTCTGCATGTGGGAGTGTGTGTGAGTGTGTATGTACACGTATGGGTGTGTGTGTATGTGTGTGTGTGTATGTGTGTGTTGTTAGTTACATGATAGTATAATCGTATTTTTGTCCGCCAGCGGGCTAAGACTACTGCGCTGGTTTCACGCTACAAAATTAACAACCCTACGGTATTAAGAAGGACCGAGGTAGCAGTTTATAAACGCAGATATGTATATTCGAGATCTCGCAGAACATTTCGAATGCTTCTTTTAAAGCATCTTCAACAACTAGTTCTTTTGAGAACTATTTTTTATACAGTCCTTTTCAGGGCTTCAGCCGCAGCGTCTTCACTCCTCTTTGCTGTAATTCATCGAAGCTTCCTTACAGCTTATATAAATTAAATCAACGAAATATATAGTTTTCTCTCCAGAGCCAGCTAGACCACTCCTTTATCTTTGAATATTCCTACACATTTGTGGAACTATTGCACAAAACTAAGAGATTCAATTGTCTCACGTTTTTTAGAGATTAACAGAAATCTTATAGTCCTTATTTAGCTGTATTATTTGCAAAATCATCACATCGTCATACAATAACGGTCGCTTTCAGGGATTTCTGCTAATATGACTTTCAGAGTCCGGACACCGTGTTATATCTGCGATAATGCATTGGTACCACGAGTAATGGTACTGCTGACAGGCGAGGAAAAAGCACTCATTCGAGAAATCGCGGTAATGAGACGTGACGAAGCTGGTAGACCCCTAGCTGATATTTCCCCTGACACTCGGATGTGTAATAATTGTAATATAAGCATTCACCGAGAAATACAAATTCTACAAAATGATCCACAGTGTTTGCGACTAAATATTCTGCCTCAAACCTCTTCTGCAACTTGTCTCGTATGTGATGGTCGTAATGACATACACCGATTGACATTAGAATGTAGAGTTAACATCTTCGTGAAGAGGAATATGTATGTTCCAAACAAGTATGTATGTTGCAATCATCACTTAGATGAGAGGGGGTTTTTTTGCTAGAGGGTATTCTAGAGGATCTAAGATACATTAATAGACCATATATATTGAAGGGGCAAGAATTACAGGCATTTTTAGGAGCACTGCGTGAAGAAATAGCTCATAGCGCTCAGCGTAGATATGAAGACAAAAATGGTCTGGCAGATGAGTTCAGGGCAATTTCTTTTATTTCTAAGGAACACTTTTTTGATCTTTTATCTTACTGTGATCCTGTTACGGTACTGAATGGATATCGTCATGTGAGCAAGAAAGATCTTTTGTTTTCTTTGCAAGTTGCGACAAGGCCTTAGTAATGAATTTTTATGTGTGATGTTTTATTATACTTTCAGACAAGCTACAAGCCTCGCGATATGTACGATTAGACAGTCTCTGATGGCACGTTTTGTTGGTGAAAATATAGGTTTTGGAGCCATCACAAGAGACGATTATATAGAAAGGCATATAACAGCTTTCTTGAACCGTTTGTATAACGGGACACCACAAAATCCAAAAGTGATCGTCTATAACGACTGCACTTATTTAGACATTGAGAAGAGTTCGTGTTTTAAAGCATTGCGCCAATCATACTGCGTCCATAAAAGCAGACATTCAGTCAAACCTTCTATGTTAGTAGCTCCAGACGGCTATTTATTAGATATTCAAGGGCCCTACTTCACAAATGCAGCTAATAATAATGCCAGAATTCTATTGAATGAGTTTATTGCAGATTAAAATGCCAGATTGGTTTCAACCACAAGACATCTTTATTCTTGATCGTGGGTACCGAGATGCTATCCCAACCATGCAGACTTAGCATTGACTCAAGGATACCACCTCTTCTCGGGCCTAATCAGAATCAATTCACAATTGAAGAGGCAAATGAGGCACGTATTTTGACGAAGACGAGATGGATAGTGGAAGTACGAAATGGTCATCTAAAAAATATATTTAAATTTTTCGCAAACACCATATGTACGTCTCATTCCGAATTTGAATGATTTTCTCCGCATTGCCGGAGCTAATATTAATAAATATTACGGAGCGATTACAATGCCGCACACAGATATGGATTTGGCTGAAGAAATGCTATATCGAGTTCAAGAAGTCAAAGTCGTGGAAGCAAGAGTAGAGGCGGAAAATCGCAGACGGAGACGAGCACGATGGGTCATGTTAGCCGCAGCACATGTGCCATTGTTTCCACGATTGACTATTTAATACTTGCAAGAATTAAGCTACGAAACATATCAAGTAAATCTATCACCAGCATACATGCAGGATACTTCGTTGAGAGCTGGACAAGAAGATGAAGAGGAAGGAGAAGAAGAGCGGGTTCTTGAACTTGACCAAAATACTAATGGACCAGGTTTTATAAGGATAAGGGTTTCTTCTCGATTCAGAAATGCTGTGCAACATCAATTGTGGATTGCATTCAACGAAGAATATTACTGCAACAACTTCGACGTTGATAACAGAGAAGATCCTATTATAGGTTATTACTGCACCTGTAAAACCGGAGCTAGGACCCTAGGGACATGCACCCATGTAGCATCTATCCTCTGGTATATGGGATATGCCCGACATGAACAGAATGTGCGGTATCCCTCACTCAACGTTTTGCGAAGTGTATGTGATGTAACCATGGACATTGACCAGATTGAGATAATTGACCCTTTCCTTGCAAACGATTGAGAATATTTCAATACCATATGTATAACAAGTTGTAGTTAGATAAAATACTGGAAACATCTTTGCTACACTGTTATCTGCAGTATTGAGGGTATTAGAGAGAGAGACACACACACAGATATCCATACACACACATACACACACACAGAAACAGACACCCATACAAAAACAGACACTAATCAGACACACACACACACACAAACACGCACACGCACTCCGACACACACACACCCATACGTGTACATACACACACACACACACACACACACACACACACACACACACACACACACACAAGAGATCAAACACCCGTCACGTCCACGCCGTTGATCCTGGGTAGCGCTGAGAACGGGTAGCGCTGAGAACGGGTAGCGCTGAGAACGGGTAGCGCTGAGAACGGGTAGCGCAAGCCAAGAGCCGTATACTCGATCTGGCCGCATCAGTAACTTGGCTATATTAGCTGCACGAATGTTGCGTAGCTATTGCTCATCCTGACAGTCATCACACATCCTCTGGACACGTTCCATCTCAATGCGGAATAAGTTCCGTCTTAATGGGTGTCGTCGATGCGTGCGTAGATAGCCCATGTAAGTTAGATCTGTTGGCCATAATCCCAACTTTTGATCTCTCGTATTTCGAAAACTGGCCACTTTTGGACTTCGCGCCCATCGAGACTTTTGATCAACATCACATGAACTACTGATTCCCACAGTTTTGGCCAATTTGACCGAAAGGCTTTTTCCATTGGTTTTGTGCGGGTTCCTTTGAATTTGCGATAAAATTTCTATTTTTAAGAAATAAAATATAAGTAAACCACATAATAATATGTAGTAAACATTAATAATCTCTGCAATAGAATATAATCAATAAACTAACCTCAATGTCACTGTAATACATATCTTTGTTGTTAAAGGTTATCTACAACTTTATTTTCGTAATTTTGATTTTAGAAGACCATGCAGATAATCGAATTGTTGAACTGACATATTTGTAAGTTTAAAAAATTCTTCATGATCACTCATTCGAAAGTACATAAATAATTTTTGATGAGCACCAAAATTTTGCCACATTATAGAAATATGTGTTTTTATCCACCATTTTGTTATTTTATCTTTTTTTCTTAAACACTAATTTTTAACTAAATTAATAATTTTCTGTCGCTAGTAAATAAATTCAAATAGGGAATATTAATATAATTCGACCCAACTAGCAAATAACTTACACGGGCGAAGTTGGAAGAATATTTTTTTTTAGGGAGCTAACACACAATATTAGAATTTACATCTTTCACCGTTGAGAGCCGGCAAATTGTTCTCAAAAATTATTGTTTACTAACATCTATTTAAAAGGCAATTGAAAAATATAGGATCGAAAGGGTCTGAATAGCTTAGTTGGTTAAAAGCAGTCGCCCGGCAAGCGAAAGACGCAGGTTCGATTCCTGCTTCAGCGACTTTTCGGACCTATATTTTTCTCGCCTATTTGTTCACGGTATGGTTGAAATTTAATCAGGGGAATCTTGTAATCTCGAACCAAGAGATACGTCTCCCTAAAAAAAAAAATATTCTTCCAACTTCGCCCGTGTAAGTTATTTGCTAGTTGGGTCGAATTATATTAATATTCCCTATTTGATTCTAATTTTTGTAATTTGCGTCCAAATTGATAACAAATTTAAATAAATGCCCAACATTCCAGTTTCCATTGTTATATAACCTTATTACTTGTTCCGACTTGCGTCTCAATTGTAGAATGACAAGACTGCGTTCTGAAACCTTATTCGAGTTAACACTAGTTAACTTGAGGCGTTCAGGAACACCTAGTTGACTTATTTTGCGGCGTTCACAAACACTCTCAAGTCAACCCTCGAGTTAACTATTTCTACCCACGTCAAGGAGGTAGGTAGAAATTTCTCGACATGCGCATTACGAGATTTCTCGAAATACGCCTTTATGTTAAAGCTATTCACAACAAACGAATGAACAAAAAAGAAGGACGCGGCTCTTTGTTTTCGTGGCGTCTACAACATAGTTCAGTGACTGCAACAGAAGCTGTGTATGTGTTAAAAATAACTTGATCGAAATGTCTCAAAAAGTTGTTTTTGTGACAGATGGGGCAGGAAATAAAATTTTTAATCACGAGGGGTTGACCCTCGCTCAAAATACGGCAGGTAATAATTAATAATAGAGGGTAACAAAATCACTTTCATATCGATGGCTTATAGTAAAATGTCATTTGCAGTGTGTATAAGCATAGAGGTCTATATGCGGTCGCTTTACACCACCGATATTATAAAATTTACCTATTATATTATCTATACTAATTTACCTATTATATTATCTTAATAATTGCAATGGTGAAATTGTTTGTCACTGTGACCAAAAAAATCATCAGCGAATTCATATGGTGAATTTCTTCACATCACAACTTTGAAATTTCTTCCGCATTGTGTACGCTTCATAATTGTAACATTCCCCCCAAAGAAAACAGAAAAAATTTAATTTTGTTTTCTATTCAATTTCAGACAATTCCTTGATATACGTACGGCCACTTCAGAGATCAACAAATAAATCAAGTCAACAGCCTTTGAAAGAACAGAATTCGACATTACTCCCTCCATTAAACACTCAAACTCCGAGCAGCCAGATGCAATCCAGCATGCAATCACCGGGGCATCACCGCATCGACGAAGCATGTGCAACATTTAGTCGAGAAGTTCGTGATTCAAAGTGGGATGGTAAGAATGAAGACGCGTTCACTGATAAAGCGAAATGGCTCCCAATGCCATTAAAGCTCTAATGGCTCAGTATAAAGATCACGCTAAAAGCTTCCAGATAAATACTAAAGGACATACCGAGATATGGAAGAAGATTTCGTCTCATTTACACATGTGCGGCTACGCGTATACGCATAAGCAGTGCGAGAACAAGTTTAAGAATTAAAAAAAACGATACCATGCCAAAATTGACAATATGAAGTCGAAGCAAACTGGAGCACCGCCTTTACGATTCAAATACTTCGATATATTTCATGATATATTCGTGCGCAAGCCAAACGTCGAGCCAGTTGCATTAGCCTCATCGATAAGAGGATCCAGGGTCTCTCGACATTCTCAAAGCAGTCGATGATGATGCGATATTTGAAGATAATGATGACGAAAACAAAGCATCTACCGACGACATAAACGAGAGAAAACGTCGTAGTGCGGCAACGCCCACACGAAATAAAGGGAAAAAAAAATTCGAGAAAGCTGTTGACGAAATGAAGAAAGCAATACGCTTTAAGATAGAACTTCAAGATCTTCGAAAGAGAGATTGTTAGCTGCTCGTGAAAGACAGACTGATTGCTTGGTCCAGTCGATAGACAAGCTCATCGACAAATTATAGAGTGATGACTGACTATTAAGACTTATGGTCAAACTATGAACTATCTAATAATAAGAGAAAGTTGTATCGAAAGATTAAATTTATTCTTTATTTTGTTCAAATGTTACATATATTGTACTGTTCGTATATGTTGAAAAGATATAGCATATATTATGGGAGTTTGAACTTGATTTTTAAGGTGATACTTGGGGCAGTACGAAAATAGTGTTTAACATGCAATATTAGATGTACCTTTGTTTAAAGATGTTGTCTTTTATCACTTTTTATGTACCTTCTAAACGTTTGAACACAGTAGCCTTAATAATTCTTTGGTTATCATTTTATAAGTTTGTACCAAAAATTAGATTAGTCATATCTTTATCTCCGTCTAAAAATGTAGTTTTACATAAATAACTTGTGGTTATGTTAGTTTAAAAACTGTGTTATTACAAATAAGTTGTATCGTATGTTACATGGGAATAGTGGGATACAACAAAGTATTAACGAATTTCATCGACCAAATAAATATTTTTATTTCGTAAAAAATGGCATTCAATATTATTATGAGGAGATACAGTAACAACGTGTCAAGTGATTATCTACAATATTCCTGTTTTATGATTCATAGAATAGGATCAGTTATAGAATACATTAAAACAGATAATCTATTTCTAAAGCTAGCCTCAGCTAGCCTCAGCTAGCCTCAGCTAGCCTCAGCTAGCCTCTGTAGTAGAATAATTCGGCTAGTTCGTTTTTTTTAGATGCCCATCATTTTCACGAGGCAAAATTCTATGTACAGGATTGATCGGCTGCTCTTGATCTTGGTTATCATTGCTCATTCCCTCAATAACGTATTCTTCAATATGTAAATCATCATGATCGATACACATGTTGTGCAGAACACATGATGCTAATATTGTGGCAGGTATTAAATCTGTACGACTCATATCCAGATATTTCAATCTTCTAAAACGGCCTTTCAGTAACGCAAAAGATCGCTTTACCACCTGCCTAGTGCTAGCCAAACTTCTATTAAAGTGTCTTTGGATTTCGGTTGTGTTCCCTCTTTCGATGTACGGTGGAATAAGCCAGTTTAATACAGGGTACGCCTTGTCTCCCAATAAAAATTCTCTATTTTGAAAGTAAACTTGTGGGTTGGCTGTTATCTGCGTAGATATCCGAGTTACAAAATATTCTGACATCGCTAACAGAGCTTGGATAGCCAGCAAAACAATCTATAAATTTCAGCGATGGGTCGCAGATGGTTTGCAAAGTAATGCCATAAAAACATTTGCGATTTATATACACTTCCGAATCTATTTTTGGAGTTTTAATAGGGATATATGACCCATCAATCGCACCAAGTATACCCGGAATATGCGAAAGTCTTTCGAACTTCTCTTTGATTTCTTCTATTTCTGCTCGTTGAGACCATTTAATGATTCAGGGTGCGATTGTGCACGAGGCTGTGACTACTCGAACGAATGACGCTGATAATGAAGACTTTCCCATGTTGAATCTATCTCCAATAGACCTAGAAAAGAATATTTCGCATAACATGAATATTTTGGACCTTATAACGATGTTTTTACAAAAAATAAAAATATAAAAGATGAAAAACGTTATTCGGTCCAATGTCGCATACTTCCTGCAACGGTTTGTACATTATGTGGAACTGCAAAACCGAATATGCGCGAATTTAAGTAAAGTCCGGTTATAGAAATCAATTTGAACATTCTGTGATTTAGTATTGCCAACGATTAATTTTTGTGTATTATATTATCAACTGCACAAATACCTGTATGAGTCTGGTGTACCGAGGAGTCAAATTACAGAAAGTAATTGCTTTCGAGGATCTATTACAGGGCGGCCCTGTTGATTATTTTCACCTATCAAAGGTCCAATTAATCGTAGTAAATTCTGAAAAGTATGAAATGGTACTCTAAAATGTTGTTGGAATTGATCGGACGTATAACTCGACACCACATTCTCAATATAACCAGTAATGCGTATTGGTGTATCGTGCTTTTCGAATGTTATGAGAACGAAAAATTCCTCTTCGTCATCGTCCTCCTGAAATCCGAATATCATGTACACATCGTCTGATTAAAGTAAACAATAATGATTTAAGGTCTCCTACTGATTTATCAATTATGGTAGTAAGTATATTTTATTCTTAATATTTTGTGGTATGAAAAACGTTTCATACATTCCATAAGTCAAAATTTGTTAACCCTAACCTCACAATAGCAATAAGCTATCTAAATCGACATTAATATCTCAATCGACATTAATATCTCAATCGACTTCCGACTGATACGATTACTTTATTTTGTAAAAAATAATTAATTACTTACCTCTGCATTCAAAGCAGTCCGATAATTAGCAGCTTGAGCAGCGACTTGTGCCGTTAAAAAACAAACAGCTCGTTTGATACGGCCTTCATGACGTGCCGCCATATGTTCTCTCGTTTTATGCTTGATGGGGGAGCGCCATGTTAACCCGTGACACTAACTTTCGTCGTTCATAAACGTCGGTCACTCGGATTTAACTCTACTCTACTCTTAACTCTACTCTACTCTACTCTTAACTCTACTCTACTCTTAACTCTACTTGGGTAAAAGTTTCTGAACGCGACCCAAGTCGTATTTAGATCCGACACTCAACATACGACAAACGACAAGCGACGCCGACATACGACGTATTGTAGACATAATTCTTTTTTAAACGCAATCGCGATCAATGTCGGCAAATTATTTACTTTTATGATGTGATTAATGAATAATTAACTTTTATACATAATATACAACTATAAATATCGCGACAATAGTTCTCGAAACGCATACACGTATTTCGCGTAATATATTTGTTTAATCAAGTAACAATCGAAGTAACGATAAATCTTTTCACGGGTACATCTTGAGTGCGGGAGTGCTGTTAAAAGTATCGCGCGCACAAGTGCGGGATTGCCTTTTAAAGCGAGTGTCGCGTGTGTTAATCAACGGACTTTAACAACCCTGCCAATCTGAGAGGAGGAGGAGGCCTAAGAAAGGCATCAGGCACCGCTGGAGCAATCCTGAGGTATTTATTATTTTGTATATTAATTGTTATATAAATCGCCAACGCGCATTAATTTGGTTTATATGAATTATTTAAAAAAAGAAAGAATTAGGCAAAAATACTTTTACGAATTTTTTTTAGATATCCTGTAAAAGTTTCCATTAAAAAAATTTTTTTTTCAAAATTTAGAAAATTATTTCACTTACTAGTCTAAGTAAGTGTATAGATCAGCTAAATAAATGCAAATTATATTTAAAAGTGTCAAAGTAGCATCAAAATTTTGACTCGGATAACCCTCCCACGGGTACACCTTGACGTGGTGGGAGGGCTCAGTATCTGGATGGTTAATCCTTAAGAATAAACCTTAATTTTAAGGTTTATCCTGAATGAGAAGCTAAGTACCCAAAACCGCCATTGCCAGGTACGGGCAAAGCCATTGCCAGGTACGGGCAAAGCCATTGCCAGGTACGGGCAAAGCCATTGCCAGGTACGGGCAAAGCCATTGCCAGGTACGGGCAAAGCCATTGCCAGGTACGGGCAAAGCCATTGCCAGGTACGGGCACAGCTATTGCCTGGTACGGGCAACGCCACTGCCAGGTACGGGCAACGCCACTGCCAGGTACGGGCAACGCCACTGCCAGGTACGGGCAACGCCACTGCCAGGTACGGGCAACGCCACTGCCAGGTACGGGCAACGCCACTGCCAGGTACGGGCAACGCCACTGCCAGGTACGGGCAACGCCACTGCCAGGTACGGGCAACGCCACTGCCAGGTACGGGCAACGCCACTGCCAGGTACGGGCAACGCCACTGCCAGGTACGGGCAACGCCACTGCCAGGTACGGGCAACGCCACTGCCAGGTACGGGCAACGACACTGCCAGGTACGGGCAACGCCACTGCCAGGTACGGGCACCGCCACTGCCAGGTACGGTCACCGCCATTGCCAGGTACGGTCACGGGGAGAGGTTTTAGTGCGGTGAAAGTTCCACACTACCCGGCGGTACGGGCCGTCGGGTGTGCATTAGCATTTCCTCCTCCCTCGTAAAAAAAAAAATTGGTACTGACACCGCCATTGTACATGTTCGGGCACCGCCATTTCCAGTTATGGGCATAGGTTGAGTAGTAGCCCACCGTGGGCTCACCGTGGGGAGCCCACGGTGGGCTACTACTCACCCTATGCCCATAACTGGAAATGGCGGTGCCCGAACATGTACAATGGCGGTGCCCGTACCACCCTGAGGAGCACCCTGAGGAGCACCTTATCCCATTTATCCTAATTTTTTATAGCTCATCCATCCATATTGATTAATAACTTGACTTTACATTAGTTGAAGCAAAGTTATAATAAAATGATGAGATCATGCAAAAGATATTTTGCGGATGTTTCATCGCGGATAATTTTTTATATAGATTGTCTTAAAGCTGATTAGTTTTACATTAATTGTATTTATATTAATTGCAAATATTTTATTTTAAAATATATATTATATATAAAATATAATTTTGATACGAATAATGTGCACGAGTGTATACATAATATATAATGTAATAACAAGATTAATATCGATATTAAATTTTTTATAAAGATGTATACGCGCTTGTGTTGTTCTAGTTCTCTAAAAAAAGGCATGTTATGTCCATACTCGAAAGTCTCAAAGTTTATTGTTGTCGCTTTTCCACAGCTCTGATTGGTTTTTATTTTGTGTCGCATGCTTCGACATAATAATAATTCTATGAATTAAAATTATGCAGAGTCTTAATTGTAACTATATGAACTAAAATTACGACATAACTTGAATTCTATTATTAAAATTATGTATGTAGAGACAAAATTTTAATTTTATGAATTAAAGTTATGCAGCGACATAATTCCAATTATGTGAATTAAAATTACGTAGCCATATAATTTTAATTTTATAAATTAAAATTATGTACGGACATAATTTTAATTCTATGAATTAAGAATATATAGTAAAATTATTTTAATTCTATGAATTAAAATTACGTACAACACATAATTTTAATTACATAAATTAAAATTACGTACGGACAATTTTAATTTTATGAAATAAAATTATGTAGAATATAACTTTAGTTTTATGAATTAAAATTATGTAGCGATATAATTTTAATTCTATGAATTAAAATTACGTACGGACATAATTACAATTCCATAAATTAAAAATATATGCGGACATAATATTAATTTTCTGAATTAAAATTATGTACGGACATACGTTTAATTTCGTACATAATTTAGTAAATAAATTACTAAATTTATTGTTCAATACAATTTTTTATATATAATTATTATTTACCTTATTCTTTGAAGTACACTCCTAAAAATTCCTCTTCTTTAATAATCTCTAATATATACACTATACTATACTACACACTTTTTTTTCAATATAACCAAGCAGCCAAATAATATGAGTATTGAATAACTTTTAATAAACTATTAACCCCTTGATACACATAATAACTGTCAAAATATGCAATGACAGCCGCTCACGAAGTAAGCGCAACGACAGAATCAATCAGCATCGCGGAAAAGCGACAACAATAAACTTCGAGATATTCGAGTATCGACTTTACATGCCTTTTATAGATGGGGAAATATCAATTGCAAAAAGATTATTAATTCGATTTACAACACGAAAAAAAGCAGAATAAGGGGGTTTAAGAGATTTTCTAACTGCATCTTCTCAAATCCAAACATGGGAACAATCAAGTAGATTTTTGTGAAAAAAGATGTTTTCTGGTGATGATGTGCAGTTGATCTTGATTTAACTTCTTTCATATGTAATCTGTGTTTTTCTAGAAAAATTTCTGGATTAGATGGAAGATCTTCAATGAAAAATTCTCCAGGAATTCGTAAGGTGGATCCATAGAGCATTTCTGCTGGCGATGCATTTAAATCTTCTTTGAAATAAGTGCGAAGTCCTAATAAAATAGTTGGTAAGATTTCAATCCAATTTGCGTTATTATGGCACATAATAGCACTTTTTAATGTACGGTGCCATCGTTCCAGGATACTATTGGAAGCTGGATGATAGGTTGAGGTTCTAATCCGCTCGCAACCAATTAGGTTGGTGAGAGCTTTGAACAATGCAGCTTCAAATTGAGGGTCTTGATCAGTAGTGATTGTTTGCGGAACACCATATCTTGCAACTCAGTGTGTATAGAAGGCTGTCGTATCAATTTCCGCTGAAGTTTCAGTAAGAGGAATTGCTTCAAGTCATCTGGAGAATCTGTCAATCATGGTCAGACAATAGCGGAAATTTTGACATGATGGAAGAGGACCAATCAAGTCTAAATGGATGTGCTGGAAACGCTGATCTGGAACAGAAATCTTTTGAGGAAGATTTTTGGTATGTTTTTGTATTTTAGCACGTTGACAGGGTAGACAAGATTTAGCCCATTCTTTAATATCCTTCTTCATTTTCGGCCAAATAAATTTATTTTGAATTAATTTGTAGAACGACCACTTTGATGAGCCAAACCATGAACAACATCAAAAATTTTCCTACGAAGTTGTTGAGGCACGTAAGGACGAATATTGACCGTAGAACAATCGCAGATAATGGGTATAGTCGAACTAGAAAGAATGAGTTTGCAGTTTAAGAGAAGAATTGGTGAGAATAGATTGCAATTCATCATCTTTCTTCCTAAATTCAGCAAGTTCGTCCAGAGAAACTATAACTGGCAATGACACTGATTCAATTCTTGAAAGAGAATCTGCAACATTTTCTTTTCCAGAAATATGTTCAATGGTGGTCGAAAATTGAGCGATAAATTCAAGATGTCGAATCTACCTGGGAGAAGCTTTATCCAACTTTTGACGGAAAGCATAAATTAAGGGTTTATGGTCCGTACGAATGAGAAGCTGACATCCTTCCAGCATATGCCTAAAACGTTTGATGGCCAAGTATATTCCAAGGAGTTCACGGTCGTAAATATTGTAATTTCTTTGCGTATCATCTAGTTTCTTTGAAAATAAGGCAATTGGTTTGTTAATATCATCGATTGTTTGTTCTAGTGAAGCACATACTACAGTATCTGACGCATCACAAGTGAGGATAGGAGGAATAGTTGAAGCTGTATGTGACAAGGTTGTAACGCTCATGAGTTCTTCTTTGCATTTCTTAAAAGCTTCTTCAGCTTTAGAGGTCCAGGTAATTAGTCTTCTGTCCCTTTTCGTACTATTTTTTAAATAATTCGTAAGGATTGCTTGTTGTGATGCAGCATTCATCAATCAACGACGATAAAAATTAATAACTCCTAGAAAGTAGCGTAATTCGATAAAGGTTTTAGGTTTCTTGTAATCAATGATTGGTGTGTGTGAAGTTGGCATATCATTTCATGGAAACTCATTAAATATTGAGAGTTCTGGCCTCCTTTTTAATAGTTCTAGAGTTCCTGATAGGTTAAACACATAGTTCTGTTCATTAAAGCGAAAAAATCGCTTAGTTCAAAGTGAGACGCCAACTTCACGCAGCGTCTCACTTTGTCCTACGAGAGTTTCCGCCACAATTCTTGTTGGATTTTAAAAGTTCTATAGTTCTACATGAGTATAGTTCTATAGTTCTACATGTTCTAGAAAGAGTTCTGGCGATAAACATTATTTTTTCAATTTTTTAATAATTTTTATAGCTTAAAAGTCATTTTTAAGGGAATGAAGGTGAGACGCCGGTTGATTTTCAAGAGTCCTGCTTCTTCTAAAACAGCTCTCATATAGTTTTAAGCAAGTACATTGCTTTTCCAAAGAATTCTGATGATAAATCAATTAGAAATTTTTGTAAACAATTTTGCCCGAGAAATGCATTTTTTCGAGTATAAAGGTGAGACGCCGGTCGATTTTCAAGAGTTCTGCTTCTTCTAAAACAGTTCTCGTATAGTTCTAGGCATGTACATTGCCTTTCCAAAGAGTTCTGATGATAAAAACAATTAGAAATTTTTGTAAACAATTATTTTGCCCGAGAAATGCATGTTTTCGAGTATAAAGGTGAAACTCCGGTCGATTTTCAAGAGTTCTGCTTATTATAAAACATTTCTCGTATAGTTCTGGGCATGTACAATGCCTTTCCAAAGAGTTCTGATGATAAAAACAATTAGAAATTTTTTTAAACAATTATTTTGCCCGATAAATGCATGTTTTCGAGTATAAAGGTGAGACGCTGCTCGATTTTCAAAAGTTCTGCTTCTTCTAAAACAGTTCTCGTATAGTTCTAGGCATGTACATTGCCTTTCCAAAGAGTTCTGATGATAAAAATAATTAAATTTTTTAAACAATTATTTTGCCCGAAAAATGCATATACGAGTATTCGAGTATAAAGGTGATATGCTGGCCGTATTTCGATAGTTCTACTAATTATGAAACAGTTCTCGTGTAGTTCTGGGCATGTACAATGCCTTTCCAAAAATTTCTGACGATAAAAATTATTAGAAAATTTTTTAAACAATTATTTCATCCGGAAAACGAGTATGTTTGAGCATAGAGGTAATATGCTGGCCGTATTTTGATAGTTCTATCGATTTTAAATGAGATTTCGTTTCAGTATGCAATCACTTTTAATTTCTAGAAAGAGTTCTATGCGTAAATACCACACAATATAATATTTATTAAACAAATTATATCGCCCGACATTATTAAACAAATTATATCGCCGAACGTATAATTATCGAGGCGAGATGGTTGATGTTAAAGAATTATATTTATTAAAAAATATTTTTGTATGCTGTTCTGAACTTATTTAATAATTTTCTAAATAATTCTGTCTAGAATAGAAATATTTATTTTTGAATAATTTTTATTGCTTGCTAGAGGCATATATTCGCAGATAAAGGTAAAATTTTTGGAATTTTGTATTTTTTCTATTTTTTCCTGAAATAGTTTTCGTGTAGTTTTGGCCTAAACTAATCTTATTGGCCATAGTTTCATGGACAGATTAATATAATTTTGGGGTATTATGCTTTTCAGAAGTAATGTATATATCGATACATATGTTGTAAATCGATGTGATTGACTTTTATAGCTTTTTTTTAGGCTATTTCCGAATTAGAACCCTTGAATATAGAATTAAAGGATGCAATTTTTCTCGTTCTTAGCGTGACCTAGAACCAACGGCGTGGACGTGACGAGATTATGGTTCCTTTTTTTTATATTTATATTTTTTTTGTTTTTTGTATATTTTATTATTTTTTTTGTATTCATATTTTTGTGTTTTATTTTAATGAAAACGTTTAAATAGTTGGAGAAGTATAATAAATACCCATTATTAAAATGCATATATATAAAATAAATTTCTTAATTATTAAATAGTAGAAATATGTGTAATACATCCTTTCAATATTTGTGGCGGTCTATACGACCGCACAAAAGCGCCTGAAAGCGAGCCACACGCCAGGCTCAGCTTTCTCGCAAGCGCTCGCGATCCGCCGCCGCAGTACGGCGCGGAGCCGCTACGAGGCGCACGCGAAAAGCTCCTTACTCGTGAGTAAGATTCACTCACGGTGGGGATATAAGCTCGCGCGCCGCACGGTTCAGCACAGTGCTCTCAGATGTGCGCGGATGGGCGCGCATGCGCGGCCTTTGGCGCGGCCTTTGGCGCTCTCACTGAAGGTATTATATCGAGTAACAGGAGGTACTTTATGACTCCCTCTAAAAGCTGCTTTCAAAAATATATGTAAAAGTTAATAAAGTTAATAGATACTTTCTATTTAGATTACAAACATATCTACAAGCTAAAAATAATTCTATAAAATTATAGATATGTATATTATGTAAATGAAAGTACCCATTAATTTTTCAAAAACTTTTATATAATTCTTAAATATCATTTAGAGGGAATCTTACAGTATCTCTTTATTATATATAATATACATATAATTTATTATGTATTGTGACGTATATTGCGACGCGTCCATCCTACCATAATCGCGGGGCAAGGGCTGAGCGGCCGCGCCACGCGAGAGAGTATGAGAGCCAGACCGAACTTCCGGAGAGACGAATGCGATATAAACAATTAGTCTTATTATTAATTCGCGTTTATTTTTATATTTTTTTTATATATCGATTGCGGGAGCTTTGTCGAGAGGAATGCGATGACGAGGAGTAGAAAAAGTAGGCTACGGCCGGGAAGCTATATCGGACCCCGGCAAAAACGGACAAACAGAGGAGACAATATTTGGCGAGGCCGTCCGAACAAGGTCGCCGTTAACGGACGACACACGTGGATCCTCACGAGTACCCAGGAACGCACAGCAGAGAGGCGAGAAAGTCGCCCGGAAAAATCGGAGGAAGAGATCTCCGAGACGCCGTCTTGCAAATCCAGTTAGAAATATATCAGACCGTTGAGAGATCACGCTGCCCGTAGGACGATTCGGCCTCAAAAAGGAGGCCGCCAGCAGTTCAAAATAAGGTTGTCGCGAATTCGCGATCCGGGCGCCGTAGGCCTACATACGGCCGTGCGTAAGCCGCGGGGCGGCGGTATGACACGCGACGCCGTAATTGGGTCAAGGCGCGCACCCCCGTTCGCGCAGGATTGACTCGCGATATCGACCCGAAGGAATAGATCCTTCACTCTCGTACCGACGATCCAACGCGCTGGTGTGACCGCTTCCGAGCCCTTGCGAACTGGAATCCGTTGTCGGTGGTATCGAAGGCCGAGGACGAGAAAAAGAAGGAGATCGAGTCACCGCGAAAAAGAGATTATATCGGTGAGGCTACCCGTGTAAGATTTCGTGAGTAATTAAGTTGTGAATGTCCGAGTCTCGACCGCTCTGACGCTGTCGCGAGCTAGGTTAGTGAATTTTCGGCGTTTTTGGCGTGGATTCTGCCCGTCTTACATTTCGCGATTTAGTGTTAGCGAGCGACCGACGTCAAGCGGCGAGGGCTTCGAGACTGTAGTCCGGTAATTGATCCGCGAAAATTAATCGTCTCTCCGGGATTCGGTCGGGTATTGCGTCGGGTATTTTCGTTGTCGCGTATGTATGATTGGATACATCGTGTGATAATTCGTCCGTCGTTGTATAGTGAATCTTGTGAATGCTTAACTTAGTAATCCGAAGGGTGTGGTATGAGCATAAAGCGTGCGTAACGTGCGAGAACAATATCGCGTGCGAGAGAGCGTGCGTCGCACGCGACCACCTGTGCGTGCGAGAGCGAGAGAGAGAGAGATAGGCGCGCGCGAGAGAGAGAGTGTAGATCGTCGTTTCGCCGGCCGACGGATATCGATTCCGCCGCCGTAGATTGCGCGTTCTTTTACCTTTGAGCGTTTGTTGCGAGATTCTCTATCTTCCTTCAAGAAGGACGTGCTCGGGTCCATCTCTCTCGCCCGAAAAGTCGTGTTAATTATGTAACGGGTCGTAAAACGACCAGAATTTAGTCGCTCTCGTCGGAAGTAACCTCGCGCTAACGTTATCGAGGCAAGCCGCCACCTCCCGATCTTTGTATCGAATTCTTTAATTTTGCCGTCGTATAACGGATGTCGTGTAATGTCCCATCGCCGAAACGTTACGTTAGTTTAGTCCGCGGAAAAGCAATGGAATGTTAATGATTTTTCAAGCAGTTTCTCTTATTGAAGTCTGATCGTAGCTAATTACCATTATTTCTTTCTGTTCTTGTTTTTGAATGCGTAATAACCGAATTTTCTTTATTATTATTGTACTCAATCATTCTGATCTCTAACAAGCGGCTGACCTTATTCATTTTCTGTATATTCTCGTGACGGGGTCACTACCCTGAGTCGTCAGCTTAATATCCTTTCTCAATTTTTGTAATACACTCTATTCATTGGAATATTTGTTATATTTTCTCTAATCCGATAGAGATCTAATAAAGATTGTATTATTTTGTTAATATAAATTCGCGTCTATTCTTTTCTTTGTGTTCGTATCTCGTTACGACGCGGGGTTTTCGATGGCAAATTAATTTCGACGGTGTCGCGTATTGTCGCATGATTCTAGTGTTTCATAGCAACATTCCCCCCTGCCCCTCTACCGTTAGGAGAGCTAACCGGCCCGTGGCGAGCTGGAGGGCCAGAAATTCGCGTAAAATATCGAGTTTCGCGAACTGACGCGTGGAAGACCGCGTCTGGCGCCCAACTTTAGTTCTTTCGTGTTTCGCGTAAAATAAGGCCTTTAGTTCGCTGCGGTACGCGCGGAACGCCTTAAAACCGAGTTCCCCCGCGTAATCAATACAACCATTTAATTGGTTATTCCATCTTTTTGACGACAATCGACTTATTTTCCCCGTTTGAGCTCCGACCGGGAGAAAAAGTCGTCGCAATATATATATATATTTAAATTAAAGGGGAGAAGACGATTAAAATAATTGTTAAAAAAAGAACACATTTTTAAATAATTCAAAATAAAAATTTAATTTGGCAGAAACTGTAAAGAATACCAACATTTGTTGCAAGGGTAAGGAAAACTGCCAAAAACCTTACCAATATTCATAAAACAAAAATTACATTTAATCATAAAATTAAAAATTAATATTCAATTTAATAAAATAAAATCTTCTTGATTGTAAAACAATATTAATATTAAATAACATATATATATAAATTAATTATATTAAATATATACATTAATATACTATTATATGATAAACTTATTTAACTAATATAATAAATAAAGAAAAACAAAGCTTCCTCTGAGAGAGCAAAAAATAACTAATTAAACTCTGAAAATAAATAAAACATTAATAACATTCTATAATTAAAAAACAATGTATGAAAAAGAAAGCAATTACTAAATGTGCGTGTGTAAAAAAAATAAAAACAAATTAAAATAAAATGTAAAAAAGTATCAAGCACTATTAGATGTGTCTTTCGAATATAAATTTTGTGCATTATGCAACTCTAAATGTCTCTGATCAACTTTAAAATTTACACAATTAATATCATCAGCCTGAAAACTGGAACGAATTGTTCAAATTGCGGAAATCATGCTATCAGATAAAGAATTTCTTTTTTTTATTTTTAACATCAGTAACTATTGAAAATATTGTTTCTGCTTCCGCATTTGAGTGGGGAAAAGTAAGCACTGATTCGACTAACAATTCTAAATTTTGAAATAACTTTTCCTCATTTAAATCTTTATACTCAAATATTTTTTGCCACATTGCGTCTACTTCTAGAAAAGCTAATTCTTTTTTTTCATTATCACTAAAAACTGTTGGCAAAATTCTCCATTCAACTACTAATATTGTTATTAAATAAACAAATAAAGGCTCTAGAAATGATAATAATAAAATAAACGGCTAATAAGAGCCAGATCGCATAGGTGAGGCGCGAGTAAACACAATTGTTTAAATTAAACTACCCTTTATTATATAATTAGACGTTTCGGTCCCGCTTCGGGCCATCTTCAGTAACTGTATAAACAAATGAACTACATGACATGAGAAACATTATAACCAAAACCGGTGATCGGATTATGTATACAGAAAAAGAAAATTAAAACGTACGCTTGAATCACGAATAATAACATGACTAGCCGTGTGTCTACGCGGCATCCAGGCTACCCCGCGATTCCCTCTAGAGACGCCTCCCGATCGGTACCCGCCGGTAGGAAGCGGGATGTGCATTGACAAATAATGCACATCGCTGTATCAAATAGCAATATATCAATTGCTGTTATAAAACATTACAAGAGGCAACTCACCAAAGACAATCGCAGAGCCGCACAGAAAGCCACGAGATCCTTACGCACAAGTCTGAGAAATTGCTTTAACTCACATCGCACATCGATCATAACAATATCTATACTGTCAGATATAAATGTCAAACAACAGCTATGGTTCGCATAAACATGTTATTTTGGATTATTGATGACAAAAAGACAACAGAAGAACAATAAGAGAAAATGAAAAAGAAAACTAAACAAGCCGTAAGCTATCTATAATCGGAATGTAAATTTGTTCTAATTGTTCCGTGTCGGTCTGCAAATTAATGCTGTTCTTCTGTCTCTTTATGTATATCATTTCTGACAGCAGTCTTTTCGCTAAAATCGGTTCTTCGTCTAAAATTTTTACATTTTCCCAATCGAATTCATGGTTCGTCAATCTGTGGTCCGTTATCACTGACCGTTGCGATGTGTTCCTATTAATATGGTTGCGGTGCTCTTTCATTCTGGTTTTTAAAAATCTACGGGTCTGGCCCACATATGAGGCATCACAATTATTACACGAGATTTTGTAAACAACATTTTTTCGAAACTCATTGTCTTGTTTGTCTTTATGAACTTTAATATAATTGTTAAGCTTGTTTATTCCCGTGTACGACATTCTTATATCTAAGTCACGAATTATTCTGTTGAACTGATCCGAGATTCCCTCCACATATGGAATATTAAAATATGCAACTTTTTCTTTATTGAGTTTGTCTTGAGTGTTTTTTGTAGTGTTCTTGTCATTGTTAAGAATAAGAAATTTTAGTCTGTCATGAATAGTGTTAAATATGAAAGTTAATGGATAATTATTGTCAAGTAATAGGTTAATAATAAAATTTAAATTCTTCTGGTGGAATCTCGGATTAGAGAGAAGAAACGCTCTGTCAGTCAGGCCAATTATTGTGCCTCTTGATTTAATAATATGCTAAATCGATTCGTCAAAGGGATGTTAAAAAATGAGATTAGCGATGCTCATAGAACAATACGCTCGAGTCGTTTCGAGATCATTGAATTGTCACATCACATCACACAATCACTACCGATCTCGATATATAATAACTTTTTTAAATACCAAAGTAATTCTCTCCATTTCCATTTTGTGAGCGAACGCAGAAGATTAAAAAAGAAATTTGACTGGCTGTTAATTAGACAAACGAGGTCATTGAAAAAACAGATCCGCCCGATACATTATTTTTACTCCGTCACTGACACACATAATACCATAACGTCTAGTGAACATCTTAATTCAACATCCAAACATCCGGTTTCGATACCTACAGTCACGTCCTTCTCCCTCAACCCTCCTCTCTCCACCTCTCCATCCTCTTCGTCGGAAATTTTTCTCGACCCTCTGAATTTTAATATTCCTACCACTTCTATTTCTGGTTTAAAAAGTAAATGGTTTGTAAACTTAACTTCACATAATTTTCCATATGAAGTACAATGCCTCCTACAACTTGGTGAAAATTTCAGCTTGCCATTCAAAAATAGAGATAAAACCGTTGTTGAGTTTGTTAAAAGTGTCGAATATGGCATAAACAAATTACCAGCGATTTTACAAATGAATACCAGAAATAAAATGTTACCATTAATCAACAACCTAACGAACCTAACTCATAAAAAATCACCTCAATATACCTTTTTACACAAATCCGTGATGGCCACTAAGAAATTTTTAAAAGACAATCCGGACATCATTTTTACCAGAGCTGACAAAGGCAACACTACAGTTGCCATGGACAGAAATAAATATTTTAACAAAATGACAGACATGCTAAATGACACTAACACCTATACCATAATAAAAAAAGACCCGAGTAATAAATTAACTAATAGCCTCCGTAGCCTGCTCACAGATTGGAAGAAGAATAATTATATTTCTGAGAAAACGTACAAAACATTGAATTGTTCTGATGGGATATTACCGAGAGCGTACGGGTTACCAAAGATACACAAGCCGGACTGCCCTCTCAGGATAATAGTTTCTTCCAGGGGTAGCTCGTTATACAACTTAGCAAAATTCCTGCAAGATATGATTCACGACTCCATACCCGTAGCCGAGAGTCATGTCGCCAACAGCTCTCAATTAGTAAATAAACTAAAAAATAAATACATAGACGACCAGCATAAATTGATATCACTCGACGTGGTATCTTTATTTACTAACATACCATTGGATCTTGCAATGGACAGTGTCAATGACAGATGGTGTCACATAGAAAGAAGTTGCGACATCCCGAGAGAGAATTTTTTAGCAGCGGTCCGGCTCGTGTTAAATTCCACTTTTTTCTCATTTAACAATCGATATTACCAGCAAACCTTTGGAACCCCCATGGGCTCACCATTGTCACCAATCATTGCGGACATCACATTGCAGGATTTGGAAAGAAAAGCGATTGCAAATTTGCCTGTAACACTTCCGTTTTACGTCCGTTACGTCGACGATATTGCGATGGCGGCCCCCTCCACCATGATTGTGGAGATACAAAAGATTTTTAACTCATACCATCCAAGACTACAGTTCACCATGGAGGAGGGCGTCGACAACAATCTCAACTTTTTAGACGTCACTATTATAAAAAACAACAATACACTAAATTTCGACTGGTATCACAAGCCGACGTTCTCGGGACGTTACTTAAATTTCGAGTCACAGCATCCTCTCTGCCAAAAAAGAGGCACAATAATTGGCCTGACTGACAGAGCGTTTCTTCTCTCTAGTCCGAGATTCCACCAGAAGAATTTAAATTTTATTATTAACCTATTACTTGACAATAATTATCCATTAACTTTCATATTTAACACTATTCATGACAGACTAAAATTTCTTATTCTTAACAATGACAAGAACACTACAAAAAACACTCAAGACAAACTCAATAAAGAAAAAGTTGCATATTTTAATATTCCATATGTGGAGGGAATCTCGGATCAGTTCAACAGAATAATTCGTGACTTAGATATAAGAATGTCGTACACGGGAATAAACAAGCTTAACAATTATATTAAAGTTCATAAAGACAAACAAGACAATGAGTTTCGAAAAAATGTTGTTTACAAAATCTCGTGTAATAATTGTGATGCCTCATATGTGGGCCAGACCCGTAGATTTTTAAAAACCAGAATGAAAGAGCACCGCAACCATATTAATAGGAACACATCGCAACGGTCAGTGATAACGGACCACAGATTGACGAACCATGAATTCGATTGGGAAAATGTAAAAATTTTAGACGAAGAACCGATTTTAGCGAAAAGACTGCTGTCAGAAATGATATACATAAAGAGACAGAAGAACAGCATTAATTTGCAGACCGACACGGAACAATTAGAACAAATTTACATTCCGATTATAGATAGCTTACGGCTTGTTTAGTTTTCTTTTTCATTTTCTCTTATTGTTCTTCTGTTGTCTTTTTGTCATCAATAATCCAAAATAACATGTTTATGCGAACCATAGCTGTTGTTTGACATTTATATCTGACAGTATAGATATTGTTATGATCGATGTGCGATGTGAGTTAAAGCAATTTCTCAGACTTGTGCGTAAGGATCTCGTGGCTTTCTGTGCGGCTCTGCGATTGTCTTTGGTGAGTTGCCTCTTGTAATGTTTTATAACAGCAATTGATATATTGCTATTTGATACAGCGATGTGCATTATTTGTCAATGCACATCCCGCTTCCTACCGGCGGGTACCGATCGGGAGGCGTCTCTAGAGGGAATCGCGGGGTAGCCTGGATGCCGCGTAGACACACGGCTAGTCATGTTATTATTCGTGATTCAAGCGTACGTTTTAATTTTCTTTTTCTGTATACATAATCCGATCACCGGTTTTGGTTATAATGTTTCTCATGTCATGTAATTCATTTGTTTATACAGTTACTGAAGATGGCCCGAAGCGGGACCGAAACGTCTAATTATATAATAAAGGGTAGTTTAATTTAAACAATTGTGTTTACTCGCGCCTCACCTATGCGATCTGGCTCTTATTAGCCGTTTATTTTATTATTAATATTGTTATATCAATATTTCCTAAACGCGAAGCTATAATCGATAAATCTTTAATTTCGTTTCTGCCTTCATCATAAAGCGCTATTTTGGCGTCTAAAAAAGTTTATTCTTTAAAAAGTGGATCTTTATACGGCAAACGTTTTAACATTTTTTTAAGTGAAGTTATAAAAATTTAAGCATATTAATTTAATTTCTTGCACGAATGCTGATGGCTGATTTATCAAAAAATTTTCATTCTGGTCCCACATATATATCTAACAGATGTTTAATATTCCTCTTATCGTTTACGTTTAAAGTAGCAATGTCTTTCAAAGCATCTGGAACCATAAAATTTTGAGCTATTTGATGAATAATTTGTTGACTATTATTATACAATTTATGAATTAAAATTTTGCGGGATTGAAAAAGAATATTAAAATTGTTAAAAAAATATAATGAATACTTTAAAAATTGTCTGAATGAGCGCGAGGAGTCCGCGAGATAAGTAATTCAACGCAATCGTAAGAAAAATTAACTTTCTTTAATTAGAGTCACTTTAATAATTACACTATTCTTAAAATAAAAGTACAAAAAAATTCACACAGTTTTTTTTCCTTCTAACCGCCAGCAACGGAGAGATAACGACGGCTTTCGCGATCCGAAAGTTACGCGACGCGGATTGTCGATTCACCGTCGAAATACGTATCGCGACTGAATTTACCGCGAGCTACGGTAGATCGCTAATTACGCGAAAAACGTTGAAAGGGATCGTTGGAATAAGCTAGCAACTTTTCCGTATAAAGCACACACTGTCTCCGAAGCGAACTTAGATCGAGTGCGAGCGGTGGTCCGCCGAGGGATTATTTATACTGTCAAGATTCTAGAATTCTCTCGAACTCGGAACCCTCTTCGAAAACGGACGCGTTTCCTGAGAAGGTTTGGGAACTATATTTCTCAGTTCAAATTTTGACAATCATTGTTTTTGTTATCCCTCGGGTGACCCCGCGATACAGGCTCGAAAATCTCGAGAATCGAGATTTATGCTGGCGCACGCGCTCTTTTGGTTTCGTTCAAACACGCGCACGCGAGGCAAGGCGCCTGCTATCGCGTCGCGCTGCTAATTTATTGACAAGAAAGGAAGACTGTTTTTTCTGGTCGTACAGTTTGAGACTCGATCTCGAACAAAAAATAATAAATAAGCTTTTATAGTTTCATCGTTGAATTGAGCTAAGATGGCTTCTGCAGACTGGGATTTATCTTCTACAACAGCAAAAAGAAAGTAATGTTTCAAAACTTCCCAGTCAAGGAGTCTAATAACGCAATTATGTAATACAAGCCATCTTGTATTAGCCAATTTAAGAATTTTTTTTTCGACATTAAAAAATTCCTGAAATTCGCCTAAAGTTGCACATCTTTTTGCACTGCCCGAAACAATTACTAACGTTTCTAATTAAATTTTCACATTTTTTAGGCAATTTTTCACACGCTTTACTTGCAACAATAGCGGTCGAATGGCAAATACAATTTAATAGCACTAACCCGGGTATTTCAGCTTTCAAACGAGAAAAAAAAGAATTATTACATCCCGTCATTACCGATGCATTATCGCTTGCCATTCCAACAATATTTTTTAGAGGAATATTTTTTTTATTTAAAAATGTTTTAAAAGTTTCAAAAATGTTGTTCGCGGAACAATTTGTAGCATCTAATGCTAATAATTCTAATAACTGTTTTAATTTTTTTATCATTTGGCGAAACAAATTTAACAAGTAAGCACATAAACTTCTTATCAGTTATATCTGTGCTTTCATCTATTAAAATCGAAAATTTACGTATTTGCAAAATTTCAACTACTTTTTCTACTTCGCGTTTTGCAATTATATTTTCGACAATTTTAGTACATTTAGTAGGTTTCAGTGTAAGATTTTGCACAACTTCAGGCTCTATACAAATATCTTTTAACAATGGAATTAAATGATCCGCGGTACAAAAAGCAATATTATGCTCAGCAAAAAAAGCTGCTAACTTTATTTCCGCGCGTTTTACTTTATTTTTATGAGACATACGCTCATTATAATTATGATTGAGGCTTTGATTTTGAGGCTTTATGTTAGATAAATGTGTTTCCGTCTGTGAATGCTGCGTCAAATTCGTCTTACAACATTTAATACTCTTGTTACACACGACACAAAAAGCTTTATTTTCTTTAGGATGAGCCAACCATCCTTTAAAACAATCTTCATCTAACCATGACAAATTAAAAGTTCTAACTATTTGTTTTTTAACAGCTCCTTTCTTAATATTATTATTATTATCCATATTATAAAAATAATATTGCACTAATATTGCACTAATAATACTAACTTTCTTACCTATTTACTTACTCGTACTCCTATATCAATTTTGTCCTGTCCTGTGTAACCTGTGTATACACTGGAGCCTGGAGCCCGCCAAAAGTGCGCCAGTGCGCAGGTCATCGCACGCCACTGTTTTACGATTGTTAGACCGCGCATGCGCGCCCATCCGGGCACATCTGAGAGCAGTGGTTCAGCAGTCACGGCTTGATCCTCGCAAGGAGACCTTCTCCAGAGCATTTAAGTACGTGACGACGAACGGAACTCGGGTCCGCTCGTATCTTCTTTTCTCTCTCTCGCATCTTGGTGAGCCAGCGCTCACCAACGAAGGTACGCCGACGTCCACTGCCGCCGCCCACTTCGCCCGGGTCAGTAACGCGGACAGGAAGGACCGAAGGGTCGCTGACGAGGGCAACAACCGGCAAGCGTGTAAGCTTGTCACTACAGGAGTGGAAACTACGACCCGTAGACCTGCCGCCTGTACGGCTCACTCGTCCACCTCGGTACTTCCCACAGAACATATACTAAAAAGAAGCGCAAGCTCTCTGTTAAATGGTAGAAACATGCGCGATTGTCTGCTCCAAGAGGCTTGGTATTGATACTACGATTATACATATATATATTGTATATACAGAGAGAAGAATGAGAGGGGTCACGCCGGCGTTTTGCCTGTTACCGTTTTACTAGACTGCTTCAAACGCCCCTCGCACCCATTTTCAAAGTTGGAACTATTTCGCACACCCATTTTCTGGCACTGCCGATAACGTCTTCACTTGGTGCGTGTCCATGCTACGCCCATAATTGTGGATCTAAAATATCGAAATATCATGAATTTATTAACATATTTTATTAACTGCGCGTAACGTTTTGGCATTCTAATATATACTACGATATAATACAGTGATATATAAATTATTACTGAAGTATTTATACGTATATCCACATGTCCAATGAAATCAATTTTCTTCAATCAATTTGTTTTAATAAGTCTTAATTGAATATAATGTAGAAAATACATATATGTAATAAATTACTTTTACTTTTTCTTATTCTTGGAACTAAGGTATCAAGCATTTAAGCAATCATGCATTTTAATCAAATTATGGTTTTAATTTATAGCTTTGTATATTAATTTTTTATATTAATTTATTTTTTACTTATTATTAACTTAATTAATTTTTTATTTATAAATTCGATTGGATGCGTAGTCCTTTAAAAATAAACATATAACAATAGGTGCGCTCCGTTTGACGCTATATTTTCGCTTCAAAGACTAATTGTAAGATTCTTCACCCTATCTAGTTAAAAATTATTCGATTTATGTCGTGTTTGATGTCGTTTTAATCGCCAAAATCTCATTAATCTATTAAGATTATTTTCAAGCCGATTAAATGCAAAATAGAAGTTTTAGTTTTCATTTCAAAAAATGTTTACATTCGTGAATTGCTATGGATTGGGAGAGCCCATTGTAAGAGACTTCGGAACTCTTTGATGATAGGTCATCTCGCTCGCTCTCTACTCGCGATCTTGCTCTCGCTCTCTACTCGCGATCTTGCTCGCGCTCTCACACTCGACGAGTCGCGCTAGAACAGCTCGGAAAGATAAGCTGATCCGAGAATCGAGAAAAACTAAAACTTCTATTTTGCATTTAATCGGTTTGAAAATAATCTTACTGGATTAATAAGATTTTTGCGATTAAAATGACATCAAACACGACATAAATCGGGTAATTTTTAACTAGATAGGTAATTAAAATTTTGATTACCTATCTATTATTAACGTAACTTTTCTCTTACACGCAGTTCGACGTGACGGCGACCCCGGCGGATCACAGGACATCGACCGGCGACAGAAAAATTGTAAGGCCACCACTTCGATTTCCCGGTAAGCGCGGACTCGGCAGGGACCCGTGTAAAAGTAAAGTTACCTGAATCGCGTTCTCGAGCCGCTAGGCTCGTCTGCAATTATCGAATTCTTTACGTTACCGAGATAATTGTCGTACAGAAAGCACGGGGCCCGTGTTGAGATCCGCGTTAATAATTACTTTATTCTTAGCCTTCTTCGCCTCCGAGGGGCGCCGTGGCGAGTCGACAGTCTAAGTACCTACGTTGAATTCATGTATCGTAAGATTGTATCGAGTCATTAGTCACTATATAGTTCTTGTTTAAGTCGTTGAGTTAGAATTAATACGGTCAGACACGAGACGTTTTGTCGTCAATATGCTACCGAGATAAACGGTAAGAATCGAATATAGTATGTATTTCGAGAGGAAGTGACAATCTCCTGCTAAGTTTACGACCTTAACTAGTCACCCTGTAAAGATCGTTTGAAATATAATCTGTTTTATCTAATATGTGACGTGTTGTCAGTGTCGTTGGTCCTCTCTCTCTCTCTCCGGGATTTCGGGCCTGCTTCCCCTCGCGAAAAAGAACCAGGCCCCTCTGCCAAAAATTAAGATACCGAGCTACCGAGGTTGAGCCGTCGTGTGATTTGTTAATTAGGGAGATAGCGGTGAGCGGTGCGGCATGACCGTACCTGGCGCCCAAATACCGGAAGTATCGAAGCTCGTCCGCGAATAATTAATACCGAGCACGACGACGTTGCGCGTACTTTTCCGATATACGGAGAGAAATTACGTTGCAAAATACTTTTGCTGACTGCGTTTTGTAGGCTCTCCGAGGCTGTAAAAATGACTCGGCAGTAACAGCCCTTATGCGACTCGGTAGAATTCGTAATATAATAACATCGGTCGCATACCTGGCCCGTCGCGCGCTTCCGCTCCGTGCGCACCGCTCTCGACCATGCCGCTTTCCTCACCCGGATTCGCTTCCTCAGGATCTCTTTTTCCTAAAACATTTTCGCTCCGGGGCCACCACCTCAACTTCCGATACTTTATCCGGAAAACGCGAGTCGGCGTAAAGTTTGCCGCTCGCTCGCAAAATCGCTTAAACCTCTATGTCTTTTCGACCGTTCCCGGCCAGGCGCGTCCGCCCTTGTGACGGGTGCGAAACGCCACGTCACAACTCCCCCCTTCCTGGGGAGGACCGAGAAGGTCTTGGACATCGACCCTCGTCGATGACCACCAATTCGACAACACTTTCCATCCGAAACCAGAATTCCCCTCCGCCAACTCGCCCGCGAGGTCCCGAACCCAGTCGACATTACGATACTCCCTTGAGTAGAGCCATTGCCGGTCTTAATCAAATGACGATCTCCAGGGAGATTTTAGGGTTTCAAGAGGGAAAGATTCGAACTCAGAGGTTATGAAAAAAAAGAATACATTTATTATACTAAAGCGACAGCTTCGCGGAACACAATACAGCATCACAGTCTTTTCCCTCTTCTCGGTAGCTCCAGAGAGGGGTTCCCCTATAACTTACTACGGGAGTCTTGGCGGCTCCGCATAGAGAGAACAAAAAAAGCAAATTACCGGTAAGCGGAACTAACAAAACAAAACAAAGACACAAAACAAAAAATCTCGCTACTTCATGGTCTTGGTATTAACTCGGTGCCTTTCTCGCCCCAAAGGGGGAAGAAGAAAAGAAAAAAAAGAAAAAAGAAAAGAGGAAAAAAAACGAAGAGGATCTCGCGTCGTGGAGGTCTCCTGAGGGCCGTCGTTCTACGGCCAGGAGGGATACGGCGCGTGGCGCGTGTTCCGGCGTCGACCGTTCCTTTCCGAGTAGCCACTTTTTCCAGGGCCCCTTTCCTCTTGCGATGGGGCTTCCGGCTCGTAGTGGGGCCCGCATCGGGGACAGGTCCTTACCGTCGCCCCTTCACGTCCGCACCCATAGCAAAAATCCCTCTGCCGCGGGAGTGGACAGGCCGTATAGCGGTGTCGACCGTCGCAGTTCCAGCAGCCGAGCGGGAGCATCCCCATTACGGTTTCGGTGCCCCGTGGTCTCGGCTGACGGGTGTCTTCCCTTCGAGAGTCAGTCGACCCGGCCCTATCCGGCTGATACGGGGAGGTAGCCTGGTCCATCGTCCTTCTCGGCTGGCATGGGGAAGAGGCCCGGTCGGTCGTTCTCCTCCTCTCAACGTCTTTGTATCGGGGCCCGAAGGTGCCTCTCTCCCTGGAAGTCAGATCGGCTTGATTGGCCCGATCGGTACCTGCCTCCACTATACGTACACTTTGTCCAAAGTGACGTACGGGGGGGCGTAAATAAATTTCCCCGTGGGCGTGCGACATCTCCGTCTGCGTCTCCACTTCCCGAGTTTCCGGGAATTTGCGGATCACGGCCCCTCTGGTCGTCGTGGTCAGGTTCCGGATCGTCTCCTGCACGTCGACGACTTCGGCCCAGAACTCGGGGTAGCTCTCTTCTAAGTATTCTGCTACGGGAGCATATTGCCTTAGAAAAAGGCGCCATATTTCCCTGACCGCTTCCATCGTCTCGGTATTCTAGTCGGGGTCAGGGATATGGTACGGCTTTAAATCTTTTATATGAACTTTGCCCACGGCCAATCCGTCTAGGCGGGTCAACTCGTAGACAACAGAGGACAGTTTTAAACCAATTCGGAAGGGACTTTCAAATTTCGGTGCCAGTTTCGCTGCGAAGTTTTGCGCGGCGGAGGATAGAACATGCCGCCTCCTCAAAACCAGCTCGCCCGTACGGAAAACGCGAGGTCGACGCCGTAGATTATAGTGCGTCGCCTGCCTCTCGTAGGCCCCCTCGAGATTCTCGATAACCCACCCATTCTTGAACTATTTTTAACCGCTGCATTCTATCCGACCAAACCGTAGGGTCTGCTGTTTCTACCTGAGTCATATCGTTACCTCGGTCTCGCAGTCTATCCCTCGGTACTAATTCGCGGCCTAAATTCAAAAACGCGGGAGAAGTCTTTATCGAGGAATGCACAGCGGTATTGTACGCGAATCTAAAATTGGTAATATTCCTGTCCCATTCCCGGTAGTTTCTATCAATAAACGCTACAATCATCACATTTTAAGAACACGATTCACCCTCTCGACTGGATTCGTCTGAGGGTGGTACGGGGGAACTGTTGTGTGAGTTATTCCGTTTTCGTCGCTAAATTCTTTAATTACGCGATTCACGAACTCGGTACCGTTATCTGTAAGTAGAAACTTGGGAGTACCCCACCGCGAAATAGTTAGATCTTCAAGAGCTTCCCGAATCTTCGACCCGGTCTTAGCGTTTTGGGATCTTAGCGTTTTGCACTCGATCCATTTTGTAAATAGATCTTGAATGACTAGGAGATACTGGAAGCCAGATTTACTGCGCGGCAAGGGACCCATAATATCTGCCGCGACTATCGTCCAAGGAGCCTCCGCTATTCTCCGTCTCGCCCCCTTCTTCCTCTCCCTCCCCGTTGTTCCTCTGGAGAAACATTCGTGTGCAATCTAATCTAACCGATATATAGCTTTCTCAACGCCATCACTTACAAATATTACGAACCAGATTATATTGCAAAAAAAAAGTAACTCGATTTCCATCCTATTTTCTCTCTCTCTCTCTCCCTCTCTCTCCCCCTCTCTCCCCCTCTCTCCCCCTCTCTCCCCCTCTCTCCCCCTCTCTCCCCCTCTCTCCCCCTCTCTCCCCCTCTCTCCCCCTCTCTCTCCCCCTCTCTCCCCCTCTCTCTCCCCCACTCTCTCCCCCTCTCTCCCCCTCTCTCCCCCACTCTCTCCCCCCCTCTCTCCCCCTCTCTCTCCCCCACTCTCTCCCCCCTCTCTCCCCCTCTCTCTCCCCCACTCTCTCCCCCTCTCTCTCCCTCTCTCTCTCCCTCTCTCTCTCCCTCTCTCTCTCCCTCTCTCCCTCTCTCTCTCTCTCTCTCCCCCTCTCCCTTTCCGTCTGTAATTTTCGCTCCCTTTAACATCAGAAAATTTTCGTCATGTTAGCGGACTTCACTCAGCGGCCATATTGGTCCATGCGTTATTGACACGCAATTACGCTTTTACGCTCCCCCCCCCTCCATTCTATCAATCGCCTTCATCATGAACCATACACTTAGCGTTACAGCCGCAAATAAATTAACCGTAGAAAAGTTTGTTCTTTATACAAACGTAATATACAACATACATTTCTATCTATTGTGACGTGGCGTTTCGCACCCGTCACAAGGGCGGACGCGCCCTGCCGGGAACGGTCAAAAAGGGCGTAATAGTTTAAGAGATTTTGTGAGCCAGCGGCGAACTTTACGCCGACTCGCGTTTTCCGGATGGAGTATCGGAAGTTGAGGTGGTGGCCCCGGAGCGTAAATGTTTTAGGAAGAAAAGATCCTGAGGAAGCGGTGGAGGAGAGCAGCGGGGTCGAGAGCGGTGCGCACGGAGCGGAATCGCGCGACGGGCCAGGTATGCGACCGATATTATAATATTACGAATTCTACCGAGTCGCATAAGGGCTGCTACTGCCGAGTCATTTTTACAGCCTCGGAGAGCCTACGAATCGCAGTCAGCACAAGGAGGAGAAGCAGGCGCCTACATCCCGAGACGAGGATAGTTGACTCCGAGGGGCCCGACACAGCATCCCGAGAGGAACGAGGGAGCACACGGGACTGATCACCCCGCGAGGATCCCTGCAGTAAGGAAAGGCCAGCTTAAATCAATTACGAAGGCCGTCCGAGATGCTTTCGTAGCCGCCAAGATAACTCTGCGACGGCAGGACTCCCGAGAGTGAAGAAAATAAAAATATATGTACAACGGCGTAAGAGAGCCAGCGACCGGAGAGAGGAATCGAGATCGAAGTTAAAATCGATTTTCGGCCCTGAACGGCGCGCGCAGCGCCACCGCGTGAGGGTACCGGCGTGCCGCCGGCCCATCGCAAATCACTGTTCGATGTGACGGCGACCCCGGCGGATCAAGGGACATCGACCAGCGACGAAACAATTGTAAGGCCACCACTTCGACTTCCCGGTAAGCGCGGACTCGGCAGGGACCCGTGTAAGAATAAAGTTATACGAATCGCGTTACCGAGCCGAGAGGCTTGTTTACTATTATCGAGTCTTTTACGTTACCGAGATAATTGTCGTACCGAAATCACGGGGCCCGTGTTGAGATCCGCGTTAATAATTACTTTATTCATTAGCCTTCTTCGCCTCCGAGGGGCGCCGTACCGAGTCGACAGTCCTTGTACCTACGTATAATTCAAGTATCGTAAGAGTGTATCGAGTCATTAGTTACTCTATAGTTCTTGTTAAAGTCATTGATTAGAGTAATACAGTAAGAAACACGAGAAGTTTTGTAGTCACTATGCTATTGAGATAAACGATTAAAAATCAAACATAATATGTATTTCGAGAGGAAGTGACGATCTCCAGATAAGTTTATGAGATTTACCAGTCACCCTGTAAAGATCGTTAGAAATATACTCTATTTTATCTTACATGTGACGTTGTTGTTTGTATCGTTATTCCTCTCTCTCTTCGGGATTTCGGGCCTCCTTCCCCTCGCGAAAAAAAGAATCACGCCACTCTACCAAAGATCATGATACCGAGCTACCGCGGTTGAGCCGTCGTGCGGTTTATCAATTAAGAAGATAACGATGAGCGTTGCGGCCTGACCGTACCTGGCGCCCAAATACCGGAAGTATGGAAGTTCGTCCGCGAATAATTAATACTGAGCATGACGAAGTTGCGCGTGCTTTTCCGAGATACCGAGGGAAAAATACGTTGCACTATATATATATATTTAAATATATATAATATATATATATTTTAGCTTTTTTTTATTTACTCTGGGTATTGTAATCCCCCCTCCCCTCCTTGCCCCGGACCCCGATATATTACCGTTCATCGTTAAATTTTGCTCGGCGCGTGGTACAATGCGTATAATTCATAATTATTATAGAGTTATCTATGCGTAAGTGTGGTATGTCTGGACGATACGCTAGCTCGCGTATACCTCGTTTCTCTCTATCGTTTACAACGCGCATACACAAAACGTACAGACACGCACACTCACTTGTTTACACACGGTTACCCGCTCTCTTTTTCTCACTCTTTCTCTTTTTCTCGCGCATGTAAAAAGCATACCGACACGTGCACGCGCGCACTGCTCGTTCATGGAAGAATAATAAATAAAGACATTCGCGACGCGTTAAAACGTACGTAAGTTCGTCAAAATTCGATTATCGTCTCTCCTCTCGATTTAAATGCAGCTCTTGTACTTGATGCAATTCACTTCTCGCTCTCTCTGACACTCTCTCACACATGTCCCATCTATCGTCAGCGGGATCCTGTATTCTTAGTCCAATCGCTTCTTTCAGTCACAGAGACACGTGTGGCGACGTGTGTCATCTCTGAAATATCGTCCGCTCAGAGCTCCGGCGTGACCGGGTCCAGCAGCCTCTTCTCCGGGTCCCTCGAGTCGCCGATGTCGCTGGTGATGAGATGGTGCCTCCCGCCGCCGATTGCGTTCGGATTACATCGGCAGCCTTGTGCAGCGTGACGCGCGTAACACGACTCGCAAAGGGTGACGCAACCTCTCAAGGGCTAGTAGCACAACAGACAAGGCATCAAGAGCGTGAGGAAACTCAAGCAGGCCCATCTGGAAGTTCTGCGGTTACCGGTACAGGAACACGGCTCATCCGCGCAGCTCATCGTCGCCTCGTCGTCCATGTCGCTGGCGACGCCGCCGCCGCCGCCTCCGCTGCCGCCATCCGCGCAATGATAGAAGAGACTTTTGACGCAACACAGGCAAGACGCGTAGTCCAAAACCGTCTCGGCCGAGCACAGACACGTATTGTCGCAGAGCCACTTGCTGGGCAACGGGGGTGGCTCCCGGCACGACTTGCATCGGCATTTGTCGCAAAAGTCGCAAATGATGGAGAGGCTGGCCGGATCGTAAGTCCTCGCGCCGAGAGCGTTGGCCGGCTCCTTGGTGAAGGACACCGGCCTGCTTGGTGATGATGTTCGCTCCCGTTGTATTCGCCGTGTTGGACGCGGCGACGGGCGAGGAAGCGTCGGTCGTCGTGGAGCGCAAACCCAGATTTCTCGCGCGACCGCGCGTCCGATGAGTCGGGACTACCGTGGCCGCCTCGTGACCTCGATTATGATGATGATGATGATGGTGGTGATGGTGATGATGATGATGCAAATTTGCAACGTAATTTGTCTCCGTATATCGGAAAAGTACGCGCAACTTCGTCGTGCTCGGTATTAATTTTTCGCGGACGAGCTTCGATACTTCCGGTATTTGGGCGCCAGGTACGGTCATGCCGCACCGCTCACCGCTATCTCCCTAATTAACAAATCACACGACGGCTCAACCTCGGTAGCTCGGTATCATAATTTTTGGCAGAGGGGCGTGGTTCTTTTTCGCGAGGGGAAGCAGGCCCGAAATACCGGAGAGAGAGAGAGGACCAACGACACTGACAACACGTCACATATTAGATAAAATAGATTATATTTCAAACGATCTTTACAGGGTGTCTGGTTAAGGTCGTAAACTTAGCAGGAGATCGTCACTTCCTCTCGAAATACATACTATATTCGATTCTTACCGTTTATCTCAGTAGCATATTGACGACAAAACGTCTCGTGTCTGACCGTATTAATTCTAACTCAACGACTTAAACAAGAACTATATAGTGACTAATGACTCGATACAATTTTACGATACATGAATTCAACGTAGGTACTTGGACTGTCGACTCGCCACGGCGCCCCTCAGAGGCGAAGAAGGCTAAGAATAAAATAATTATTAACGCGGATCTCAACACGGGCCTCGTGCTTTCTGTACGACAATTATCTCGGTAACGTAAAGAATTGGATAATTGCAGACGAGCCTAGCGGCTCGGGAACGCGATTCAGGTAACTTTACTCTTACACGGGTCCCTGCCGAATCCGCGCTTACCGGGAAGTCGAAGTGGTGGCTTTACAATTTTTCTGTCGCCGGTCGATGTCCTGTGATCCGCCGGGGTTGCCGTCACGTCGAACAGTGAATCGCGATGGGCCGGTGGCACGCCGGTAGTCTCACGCGGTTGCGCTGCGCGCGTGCCGTTCAGGGCTGGAATCGATTTTAACTTCGATCTCGATTTCTCTCTCTGGTCGCTGGCTCTCTTACGCCGTTGTACTTATTTTTTTCTTTTTCGCCCTCGGGAGTCCTGTCGTCGCAGAGTTATGTTAGCGGCTCCGAACGCATCTCGGACGGCCTTCGTAATTGATTTAAGCTGGCCTTTCTTTACTGCAGGGATCCTCGCGGGGTGATCAGTCCCGTGCGCTCTCTCGTTCCTCTCGGGATGCTGTGTCGGGCCCCTCGGAGTTAACCATCCTCGTCTCGGGATGTAGGCGCCTTTTTCTCCTCCTTTTGCTGACTGCGATTCGTACAGGCTCTCCGAGGCTGTAAAAATGACTCGGCAGTAACAGCCCTTATGCGACTCGGAAAAATTCGTAATATAATAACATCGGCCACATACCTGGCCCGTCGCGCGATTCCGCTCCGTGCGCACCGCTCTCGACCACGCCGCTCTCCTCACTCGGATTCGCTTCCTCAGGATTTTTTCTTCCTAAAACATTTACGCTCCGGGGCCACCACCTCAACTCCCGATACTCCATCCGGAAAACGCGAGTCGGCGTAAAGTTCGCCGCTCGCTCACAAAATCTCTTAAACTACTATGCCTTTGCGACCGTACCCGGCCGGGCGCGTCCGCCTTTGTGACGGGTGTGAAACGCCACGTCACAATATACTTAAGAACTATTTAATATAAAATAATAAATATTATCATAAATATTATAATAATAAAATTAAACTCTATAACAATAAAATAACAAAAAAATCTGAAAAAGGAAAAATTTTAGAACTAATAAATCTTCGAAAGCCATATACATTAGAAAGAAACTGAAAATATAAATAAATGAAATCATAAATAGAAAATAAAATTACACTATAATGATTTAAATTGTTTTGTTTTTTCGTAATGGCCCGAAGTTAGTTGTATCGGTTTTTTCTTATCTTTGACATATTTATGTATTAAAAATGATAAAATATTTTTGACATTTAAATTATCACATCTATGATTACTACAGAATTCACTGCTGTAGTTGTTAAAAAATATTTCTTGAAAAGTTAATTCTAAGTTTGACTTATGTCCATTTTTATCACAAAACTTTAATAATCTATTGTGTATGTTTTGTACTAACGTGATCACCTGATTGCTTGGATACGTTAATGAATCTTTTTCTGAATATTTCTTAAAAATCGTGTACATATGAAGTTGTTCTTGTTGTGTACAAAACAAATTGGTTTGACATTTCAAACAATTTTCTTCAGGAAGTTTTAGCTTTTTTAGAATATAACCCGACACGTAAGAAAGAGCTTGGGAGGCATCAGTGTTTAATTCTTCGAAATCAACCCACTGAAGAGTGCAGTCGCTATTATTCTCTAATGATTCACTTTCATTCTTGTAAACGCTGTCACGAGCATTACTTAAGAACTTTTGAAAATTGTTCAAATTTTCGCAATTGTCGCTCTTACAATTCGCAGATTTGAAGAGCGGTGTAACGAGATTATTTAATATTACAGTTTCTAAGGCAGCTACAAATTGATGGCAGGTGGGATTAGAATTTGCAATTCCATGTTGACGAATTTGGCAAAATAAATTTTCTATTGGATCTTGATTTAGATTCCTCATATTTAAAAATTTGAAACCGAGTTTTTAATTGATGCCACAAATATATGACCGATCTGATTGTTATCGCCCAACTTTTTACGAAATAATATTGATTTGTGACATCTTTTCCAGTAGTTAAATCAAACAATTTCCAGTTAGACATTTCTGATAATAATCTACTATATAATTAAAAGTGATGTGAGTTGTCTTGCAAACAACATCTATATCTCTTGCCATCATCTGGGTTTATTGTTGAACCATTTAAAGAATCGAAGAGATCGTCTATAAGTTGTGCGAACTCTGCCGTTTGTATTGATTCAACTGGAAACAATCCGTTAACATTAGAGACACTAAAAGAATGAATAGCTGCAGCAACAGTATGACTTAACTGACGCGCTGCAGTTTTTACTCTCATTTTAACAAAAGAGTCTTGAAAATTAAAATCATGTTTCTTTAATTTATAAAGCAGTCTAAAAGGAAAATTTTGTTCAACATCAAAAGCATTTCTAATGTATTGAAATTTAGCTACTTTATTTTCTGCAAATCTAATTTTACAACGGAGTAAGGCGTTTCGAGTGCATTTCAATAAATGAGAAACATCATAAATGGTTTGAGATTTAACGACAAACGTGTAACAAGTTGGGTCCGTTTTATTTTCTGCGCACAATGCAGATAAAGCTTTTCTCTGAGTTGAACCCTGATCGCAAATAGTAGCTTTTACTTTCAACCCAATCTCTTGCAATTGCACAATAACATTTATTATGATGCGTTTTAGATTGCTGCTCGAGATTGTATTAGTTGTGAAATAATAAGCTATTACTTGTTTCCATGATTTTCTCAGACCACGTATCATAAAAACGAGAGTATGGTTTGCTGCCCTAGAAGTTCGACCCAATTCACCCAAGTCTTCAAAACCTGAAATTTGTTGTTTATGTGCTTCGTAATGTTATAGCCCGGAAGCTATAACCACATTTTTAAATATAAGATGTCGAAATAGAAGGGCATTGACCGCGCGGAATGCTCGCACAGCAACTCACGCGCGATCGCCCGAAAAACTTGCGAAAGTGCAAGCGAAGAGGTTCAACTTTAAACCTGCTTCGTTTGCACTTGGACTTTGATCGCGCCCCCGAAAATCCCGGAAATAACAAAGAGATAAAAGGCCCGCCGCGGATGCGCGCCGAGCAGTCGTATATACAATCTAAGTAACAAACGATCAATTAACTTAACGTTAGTACGGGAATCGCTTAACGCGCCAAAGTCGCAACCAGTTATAACACACGTACGTTAACGCGCAGTGAGCCGCGAACGATATAAACCCGAGCGCGAAAAGGTATAACCAAATAAACACGCGCTAGTGAATACTGTGAAGACTGTTTAATAAATAAAGGTGACATAATTAACACAACAAAAAGTGATTTAATCTATACGAGTCCCTGGCATCCCGGAGTCCCCACTCCTAATTCGGCAACGATCCCGAATTTTATTGCCTTCGCACCGCGAGGCACAACAGTAATGAAAACCTTACTTGACTTAATGAAACCTTGACTTAATGAAACCTCGTCAAAAACTAATGTACATATCGGTCCAATTCATGCATCTCATTGGTTTTTACTTTTAGCTGTTCCAAAAGAAGTTTATTTATTCCAGTATCGAAAGGAATCTTTGATAATATGTATTTCAGAATACGCGATGATGGTAGCTGGAAGTACATGGACAGATATTTATAAACGCGAGGACTTCGTTTATAAATAGATAAAGCAAAAGCTTTATCTTCTTCTGTCCACCGTCTTCCAGAAGGAGTACGATCTACATTACGTAGCTGCGATTTAATAAAATGTTTGCTGACTTCGTTTAGTTTTTTTTCGATGCAATGAAATATATTAGTATCTGACATAGTTTTTAACTGTGCTAAAGCATTTCTTTCGTCACGCAGTTTCTTTTTAATTTTGGACAGTTATGCAGTAGTTTTCCGATTAATCGAATACATAATTATCTTTCGTGGTGACATCGTCTTTGAAGTAACTCCGACTTGTGTTAGAAATCCAGATTTTCTTTTTTTTGTAGGGATTGTAGAAACATTAGGTACTTGCAACTCATTTGAAGAAGTGCATTTTCTATCTGTACAATCTTCATTGTCACAGATGCAAATAGGCCCGTTTTCGCTATTATCTGCATTAGTCGAATTTAATTTTAAGATATTTCCAGATTGATCGTCGTTACTATTATGAACCTGAACATTTTGGAACATGCTATTATCATAAAAATCAACAGGAGTTTCATCAGAAACAGTGTCACTATTCACGGAAGTATTACATATATTTATATTAACTTCTTTGTTATTTAAATCGTTACAAATGGCAGATATATTAACTTCATTGTTATTTAAATCGTTACAAACGGCAGACGAAACTTCGATATGTTTCGGTATGACATTCGGCTTCATTAGATGTTTTGTGAAATTAACAAAATCTTCTTTCTGAAAATGATCTTCACAAATGTAAAAATTCAGGCAATTAATACTGATATCGATGCCACAAATCATTTTCCATTTTGTAGAAATGTCGAGATTCTTTGGAAATCTATAAAAGCGTTTATTTACGATTCTATTGGCTTCACCTTTCGACCAATAATAGCTGTTGCCACATTTGGGAAACTTGTAAGAGTATTTCTTATGCAAAGGCATTGTTATATAAAAAAGTTTATCAATTAATAATAATCTCAAAAGAAAAACGTTCAGCAAGTGAATGAAATTTGAACTAAAAGAAGTTGATTATAAATAAGTCTCTTGCAAATAACACAAATGTGTGCACACATCTAAATAAGCAGTGAATCCTACGTAAGCATATCACCTAAAATCACAATTTTGTCTATACCTAGATATCACATATAATATTACTTTTTTCATGAATAGATCTAGATTATTTTCTCTTCTCTCGCTCATTCGTGCATGTGTGGGCCTCCTACTAACTCCTGACAAATTCCTCCAGGCAAAATGTATGGCCTTCCTGTCCGAGTTGGTGCATCCATTTCTTTATTCATCTAAAACATACGCATTTAATTAATTTTAGTTTGAAATTTTTGCGCTCGAAGATCCACGAAAAATTGCTTCTTCCACTTTAATACAACGAACATAACGTCACTAATAAACTATTTCTCCATATCATTATTCATTATACGTTTCATGTGAAAGATAGTAACTTGTTATTTCTACTTACCAATACAAATTGTCCTCGTATGAAAGATCTTCTAAAGCAGTAACAATAAAAATCCTCATTCGGATTTCTCTTTTTATTTTCCTATCCGAATTCGTGCCCGATCTGCCGTTGCCATTCTTCGGCTCGCCATATGCGGCATATGCGCACGTATACATACCGATCCTGCCTGGCACGGCGGCCATGTTTGTTTCTATGTTTTCGATATTACCTTTACCCCCGTGGTACTTCCTCTCGACGTGGGAGATCCGACTGAGGAGGTACACGTCGCCTACCGACCAGTGGAGCATTCCGCCGCTCCTATCACCGCTGCCACCATCGCCAATTATACGTCTAGAGTGTGCATCGCAGACCTGCCCGGCCACCAGAGTACATCGAGGGACCCAGTACTGCCCGCCTATTACCTGCGAGCAGAGCACACAGTCAGACTCGTCTGACTGGGAAGGTCACCTCCGATCCGCAGAGACACAGACGTCTCGCTACGTCACTCGGACACCGGAGCAAGGAACGCAGTCGGATTCCTCCGACTGGAAGAGCCAACCACGGCTACCCAGACTGAGGAGGTCGACAACAGCACGAAGAGCACCACCCGTAGCTACACACCACCGGGCCTTTCGCCAGCCTTACGTCCAAAGTGGGGGACGCCGAGATACACGCGCACGCAACCCTCCATCCAGTGGCGTGAGCGTGCGGTGGCACACAACAAGGCGGAAGAAGACTCCGCCATATTCTGGGCCTCTATCTAATCGGCCTTTTTCAAGGCACTGAAACAATCGGCCCTTTTTAGGGCCATTCCAAACAAAGCCAAAAATAATTCACAGAGTGTACATATTGTAAATAGTAAAATAAACGTAGTACATACAAAGATAAGTCTCCGTCACTTACGGATCTTCGGCCTTCTCCTCCAGCGAAAAGTGGGCAGCGGCCCACAATATTGTTATCCTCTTAGTTATTGTACTAAAATAATATTATATATCATGCATAATAAAAATAAAAACTATTGAACATGTAATAAAAATTATTTAATAATGGTTATATAAAATATTTGGAACAAAATTTTTCTTCATATCTTGAACTTCATACCATAAACTGAAAAATAATAACTGAAAAATAAAATTTGCTTTGTTTTATTTTATTTGTGCATATATTAATACATGTGGCACCACTATATATTTTGTTGACGACACTTGTATTCTCTTTAATTTCAAGTCGTCATACTCATACCATGAAACATTGGTAAATAATGAAGCCGTATAATGACGTGCACTGTTTATGTAATTGACGACTCCTCTCAAAACATATTTGTTATCACCTATTGTGATGTTTTTCGCAATATTTTGTAAGCTATAGCTTCTAGTTGTAGCTTCTTATCCTATATTTTTTAAATAATTTTGGCTATAGTTCCGAAAAGCATAACCTCCGATTGTGCTGAAATTTTAATCAAAGCTTGTCCTTGACTTGAGTATAAAGCACCTTGAAGGATTTTTGCCGACAAGGTTTTGTTTGCCCTCCACCACCTCTCAAAGTTGCAAATATTTTTACTGTATATCTCCGAAAATATTGATTTTAGAGAAAAAAGTTTCAGACAAAAAATGAAGCTCTTGAAAAACTATACAAAAAAGGTTATATGCGTTTTTTACATAAACTCATTATTTTGGCTGTTATGTAAGAAAAATTAATACCCCTCTCAAAGCTGTAAGCTACGTGCCCTACGGGGGTAGTCCTACAGGCTAGCATCTATTCTTTGGTGGTTATGTATATTTTTTTTAATATTTCAATTTTTTAAATGTTTTTTAATTTTTTTGTTTTTATTTTTTTATTCTTTTGTTTTTTTTACTTTTTCCAAATTCTCATTTAAGTGACTGCAACGAAAGATTATTTTCCGGGATAACTACACTTAATATCTTTTATTAATTAATGAAATGGACCTCTGTTTAATTTCTGAACGCGGCGACGCTATACGAATTCACACAGGTGATTGGCCATATTTTTATCTAAGAAAAATTAATACTCCTTTCTTAAAGCTGTAAGCTACGGGCCCTACGGAGGTAATTTTACAAGCTAGCATCTGTTTTTTGGGTTATGTATGTATTTTTTTAATATTTCAATTTTTTAATTATTAAATTTTTTGTTTAAAAAATTTTTTTGTTATTTTTGTTTACTTTTTTCAAATTCTTATTGAAGTGACTGCAACGAAAGATTATTTTCCGGGATAACTACGCTTTATGTCTTTTATTAATTCATGAAATGGATCTTTGTTTAATTTCTGAACGCGGCAACGCCATAAGAATTTACACAGGTGATCGGCCATATTATTTTTATGAACGCCGCCACGAGATAATTCCCGACGCATCCACCTCCAAGATGCTTCTATATTTTAAGTGTGGGTTCCTGTTTCAGAGTTAATGAACTCTTTAGAATGATTCTTCGTAGCGTGGTTATACTCGTATGATTTCAAATCCAAATACCCTTTCCAACAATCTGTATGAATCGTTGATCCAACTTTAACGTGTTTTTGTATAAGTTGGATAAGGGTATCTTTGTCTCTTTTATTGTCTGGACATATTTCTAGGCGATAATTTTCAAGGTGGTCTCGATGAATTATTCCAAGAATCCAAGATTCTTCAACAGTACGCCCCCGCTCATATTTTCGCCGACCAATTTTACACTCATCGATCTCTATGATTTCTCCAACACCACCTAACTGACCCTCGGACTCAAAATGATCATCGAGTGCAACCATACAAACTTCTCTACAAAAAGAAAATCTGTCAGCAACTGTTTCTCTCGAAACGCGTTGATTAGCGACGATAGAACTCTCTCGTATTGTTATCTCAAACGTCATACAAACAGCAAAACAATACGTTATAAGCATACACGCTTCAGCAGAAATGTGGCACCTTTCGAACCATGTGTTTTCTGTGAAATTATGCTGATATTTGTTCTTTTTGAAACATTTAAATTTTTTACATGTGAGATTCGATTCATATAACGTTATATTTTTTTATGCGTAGGACAGTATCGTACTGTGGGAATGAGTTCAATGTCTCTGAGCCATTGAAGAATTTTTGAATGAGCAGAAAAAATAGAAGATAATTTATATAAATTATAAATCTCTTCCATAATAATGAAATTATAATGCTTTATAAATTTGATTTTTTCGCACCAGAGAATGTACGATTTATTACAAAGGCAGGAAAGAAATCTGAACGACGACTGAAGCAAAATAGTTCTACATAAAACCAAATGCTTCCGCTTGATTGTGACGGTGGTGATGACGGAAACAATCGCACCAGCGAAGATCTGCACAAATCGGAGACCGATAAGTAGGAAAGAGAGGGCACCGTAGAGGAGCTACGAAAATCCGCACAAAGCGGAGATCGATAAGTAGGACAGAAAGAGGGTATCGTAATGAAATTACGAAGATGCGCATAAAGAGGAGACTGGGGGAGATTACTATTTCTGTGGCACCCAACATTCTAATTTTCGAAAGATGGAGCGATTACGATAACTGTGGCCCCTGGAAAGGAAATGGTTTCCGGAAGCATTTTTAACGAGGAACACGGAAAAAATAAAAAGTTCTATCGTCAATAGTATTCGAGATATCAAGTTTTAAAAGTCGTAATAAGATAAAATTTTAGAAAAACGGAGGCAATCTCAATAATACTGACCTTGATATACATATGTTATCAAGGTCATCGTTCTGAATTACTTTGACCTTGAAAAAAGTGGCGGTTACGATCCGTTTAAAAGTTAGGTTTGGGTTAGGTTATATTTTTCGGAAGTGGAGCCCCCCGTAGGGGGGGCGGAACACACTGCCTCCACGTATACACTTTTTAATGCGAAGTGAGGTTCTACATGGGTTTACAACTTTTCACGCGAAGCGAGGTTCAACCCAAACCTATGTGTCTAGTTTTTTGGTAGTGGAGCCCTCCGCCGGGGGGTGGAACACACTGCCTCCACGCATACACTTTAATGCGAAGTGAGGTTCCACATGGGGTTACAACTTTTCACACGAAGCGAGGTTCAATCCAAACCTATGTGTCTAGTTTTTTAGTAATGGAGCCCTCCGCAGGGGGGCGGAACACACTGCCTCCACGCATACACTTTTTAATGCGAAGTGTGGTTCCACATGGGTTTACAACTTTTCACGCGAAGCGAGGTTCAACCCAAACCCATGTGTCTAGTTTTTTGGTAGTGGAGCCCCCCGCAGAGGGGCGGAACACACTGCCTCCACGCATATACTTTTTAATGCGAAGTGACGTTCCACATGGGTTTACAACTTTTCACGCGAAGCGAGGTTCGATCTAAACCTATGTGTCTAGTAAAAATTAATTTTTCTTACACAACAGCCAAAATAATGAGTTTATGTAGAAAACGCATATAACCTTTTTTGTAGAGTTTTTTAAGAGCTTCATTTTTTGTCTGAAACTTTTTTCTCTAAAATCAATATTTTCGGAGATATACAGTAAAAATATTTCCAACTTTGAGGGGGGTTGGGGAGCAAAGGGGGCCTTGTCGGCAAAAATTATTCAAGGTGCTTCATTCTCTAGTCAAGGACAAGCTTTGGTTAAAATTTTAGCGCAATCGGAGGTTTATGCTTTTCGGAACTTTATCCGCTACATTTTATGCAAGTTTGTTTTGTTATAATTACATCATTAATAGCGTCTTGGATATGCTGAAGCCCTTTATGTAATAAGACATCCACGTTCACACTTATAGCTGTGAAATCTCTCTCATTGTAGTAGTCACAAGTTTCGCAGTTTTTGCTTCTACGAAGACTGGGTAACGAGGCGAAAGTATATTCGGTTAGATGGGCAGCGTTACACATAGCGTCTAACGATTGAAAATTTCTGGTATATTTGGATTGTTGAAATAATGATAAATTAATAAGAAAAGATGCTCTTTCAGTGTATTCGTTTTGGTAATTTTTCCACGAGGTACAATTTTTGTTGCTAACTGCATGAAACGATCATCTATATCTTGCACAATACGTTTGTACTCTACATCCATGCATATCATATGTGCAGTTATATGTAAAAGAGCGTCAAAGGCACACATATTACGTATCATTACGGTTTCTCTTTGTAATTTAACCGGTTGACATAAATTACCGTTTTTCATTATTGGAGTGAAAACCGCATCTGTTGATTCGATATCTTCCTATTCGGGACATTTGTCTAGGTTTATTTTTTTTAATGTTTCCACATTTTTGGGTATCTTTATTTACTAAACCCCTCCAATTTTCTTAAAAGTTTAATGGATCGTTTACGATATCGTCAGAAATGGAGCATATCGAATCTGATGCTTTTGAATAAGTTTGAATGTTGTAAAAATTGTCTGTGATAGAATTTACACATGAACTGTTTGCAATAGAATTATCAATTATGTTAGAAATTGATGTATCAAAATATTAGTTACTCGAAAAGTCGGAATATTGCTTAGATTTATCTTTGTGTATATCTTTGTGTATATCATTATGTATATCTTTATGTATATCATTATTTTTCGGGGATGTTTTGCATTCCTGCTGTGTAGAAAAAGCGTTTGCAGCATAATCCAAACGTATTCTGCCATCAAGATAATCGAGATGACTGGCTACAAATTTATCGACTCTCATCGGAATGCATCCTTTGAAAAGTCGTGTCTTATACTCAGCGAAAAGCGATTCAACTGAGGAAGAAGTCGATATTTCCGTGCCAGTTTTAAAATGCGGACGCATTACATCTGTCCATAATGGCAAATCTTGAATTAAATTTTTAATTTTCTTAGCAGCTGCAGGATTATAAAACGCATTAACAATATTTCCAATTTGCGATTGTAATGCTAAAGTGTTAGCTTTGGCATATAAATCATCGCTCCATTTCTGCCAGGATAATGGAGTGTCTTTGGAATTGAAGTCATTTAACTTCGATATATTTTTAGGATTAAAGTCCTCAACATGCACGCCTTTAATAAAATTATTTGCAGATTGCAGACCTGTCTCAGCTGGAACAGAGACGCCATTGGTGCTACAACTAACATCTTCGCTTAAAGCTACAACTAATACGGATGTTAAAAAAGAACGTAATTCATCCAAAGATTGCATTTTATACGCTTGAGCAATGCATCTGAGATAAAACTGCCGTACTTTATTTGGTAAATGTCGTAAACATTCCCAATTACTTATTATTTTTATTATATGGCTAACATTCAATCTCAAGTATGAGCCTGGCAGAGCCACTTCTTTATTCTTTATAACGATTTTATAACATCGTTGTAAATAATGTTTGAGATCAGCACAATCAGCAAATGCGCGCGCTAATGCAACTAATATTGCTCGACTGAAATCTGTTATTATTATAGACGGCACTGCAGCACCCGCTCTCCGAATTTCCAGTAGAAAATATGTTAAAAGAGATGCATCTTGTTTTGTGGAAATCATTTGGAAAACTGGGATACCACGTTTGTCTTCCGGAACGATTACGCATTGGTACAAAAAAGATGGGCCGATTTTGTCCCATCAGGCATTGATAATTCCTGTGGCATCCATAGTAAAATATGCATTTTTGGAACGATTAATTATTTTATACATCGTTATTTGCTCCTTAGACCAATACATAACATAAAATGGATCTAAGCCTATTCCATGTATTGAACCGGGCCTTTTAGTGTATTTATATATTTGTAAATTTTTTATTGCATTACAATCGGTGATACCTAAACGATTATCTATTTCATGCTGTTTGGCTTTGCGCAGAACACATGACGAATACAAAATTGGCGGATTTTTATCGCCAAAATCCATTATTCTTTTTGCTTCCTCAGTACGCCAAACTGTGACCAGCAATCTTTTGACGAAGAGACGCTTTTAATTGTCTTCTTTTAACGTGGACAATTTGATTATCGAAACCAAATAAATTGCAATCGAATATTGCATCCTGTCCATCATTTGGCTTTCTGTACATTTTTCCGCGTAATATTGCCTTACATTCTTTACAGACAGCATTAAATCTAACGAAAGATTTAGCATTGAGGCTTGAAAAAACGGTTGCATTTTTTAATGTGAAGGCACATAGAATTTTTGTTTGCTCCCATATTTTCGCAGCAAATATATTAGACCATTCCTCAGGCTTTAATTTCAAGTAGCGACGGTTGTTATATTGCTTTGCAACAGGCTTTATGTCATTCCAATTTTTTTCTGAAATAATCAACCGAAATACTTTATTGTCTTGTTCTGAATGCTTAAACGAATTTATATTGACAAATTCATCAATACTTTTTTTAAAAGATTTTTCGACTTTTTTCAAATCAAATGCTTCCAATACAATAAAATATATATCTCGTTTATTCGTATTTAATATCTATATATATATAAAAGAAGAAGTCCTGACTGACTGACTGACTGACTGACTCATCAACGCCCAGCTCAAACCGTTTAACCTAGGAACGTGAAATTTGGAAGGTACATTGTTTTTATGACGTAGGCACCCATTAAGGAAGGATTTTTGGAAATTCCGTCCCTAAGGGGGTGAAAAGAGGGATGAATTTTTTCGAGGATACCTATATCTCAAAAACCGAAGATGTTACAGACGTGAAAATTGGTATTTAGATTCTTCTTTAAAAATAAAGAAAGTGTTTTACCATTTTCCGAAAATCCAGTTAAGGGAGATGAAAAAGGGGGGTGAATTTTTTTATAAGGATACCTACAGTGGCGTGCAAAAGTTTCCGGCCAGAGACATTTCGTACTCTAATTTATTTAAAAAAAAACTTAATGATTTTTTACCATTATGAGATGTGAGTATGAGATATAGGAAGCAAAATAATATAGTAAAAGAATATTATTTATGTTCGTGAAAATATTTATTATTATAATTGTTATATTTACATGTGCAAAAGTTTCCGGCCACATAATATATTTGACGCAGTAGGACTTTAAAAAGTTGTTTACGAATAAGTATCGCGTTGAATGTTTACACTTAGTTCATAGGAAGTCGTCGAAGCATAAACATGGCTCGGAATACGCAAATCCAAATTCGTGAGAGAGTAATTAAATTTTCAGAAGAAGGAAAGTCTTCTCGTGAGATTGCTTCACTATTATCGATAAGCAAATCAACCTTGAATGATATTATTGTTAAATACCTTTCTGGATATGGTTTAAAAGATCGTCCGCGTAGTGGAAGACCACGAAAAACATCTAACAAATTAGATCGTATCATTAAATGCAAATCAACTGCGGATGTCAAGAAAATGCTGTCGAAATTGCACGCGAGCTGAAGGATGAAAACCTAGCCAATGTTAGCCGTAGTACTGTGACACGAAGACTACATGATGTGGGACTTTTTGGCCGTATAGGTATTAAAAAACCATTAATCAGTAAAAAGAATAAGAAGACCCGATTACAATTTGCCAAAGATCACCTAAATTGGACAGTCGAAGATTGGAAAAAAGTAGCTTTCTCAGACGAATCTATATTTAATCTTTTTGGAAGTGATAGTAGACAACATGTACGACGTCCTATTGGTACGAGAAATGACGTTCGGTACCAAATTCCTACTGTAAAGCACGGTGGAGGAATACACTTCCTCCAATTGTAATCGGGTCTTCTTATTCTTTTTACTGATTAATGGTTTTTTAATACCTATACGGCCAAAAAGTCCCACATCATGTAGTCTTCGTGTCACAGTACTACGGCTAACATTGGCTAGGTTTTCATCCTTTAGTTCGCGTGCAATTTCGACAGCAGTTTTCTTGACATCCGCAGTTGATTTGCATTTAATGATACGATCTAATTTTTTAGATGTTTTTCGTGGTCTTCCACTACGCGGACGATTTTTTAAACGGTTCTTGAAATGTCAAGGATAATTTTTAATTGCGCAATTTAATAGTCTATTAAATTGCGCAATTAAAAATTATCCTTGACATTTCAAGAATTATTTACAACATTCTTTTCAATCTAAAACAGGCCTGCGGCCGGATTGCACTTTTCGGCCGATCTTGCCTACTGCCATCCCCACTCCTCTTGTTTAATAGTATCTAGGCTGCTCGCGGAGACGTAAGACGCTCGACCTCAGGGACGGTATTAGCTGTAAATCGTTTAAATTTAAATTTAAATTTAAATTTAAACCATATCCAGAACGGTATTTAACAATAATATCATTCAAGGTTGATTTACCTATCGATAATAGTGAAGCAATCTCACGAGAAGACTTTGCTTCTTCTGAAAATTTAATTACTCTCTCATGAATTTGGATTTGCGTATTCCGAGCCATGTTTATGCTTCGACGACTTCCTATGAACTAAGTGTAAACATTCAACGCGATACTTATTCGTAAACAACTTTTTAAAGTCCTACTGCGTCAAATATATTATGTGGCCGGAAACTTTTGCACATGTAAATATAACAATTATAATAATAAATATTTTCACGAACATAAATAATATTCTTTTACTATATTATTTTGTTTTCTATATCTCATACTCACATCTCATAATGGTAAAAAATCATTAGGTTTTTTTTAAATAAATTAGAGTACGAAATGTCTCTGGCCGGAAACTTTTGCACGCCACTGTATATCTCAAAAACCGAAGATGTTAGAAAAGTAAAAATTTACATTTTAAATCTTCATTATAAAGTAAGTTTACGTGCCAAATTTCTTGCTCCTAATGTCAGTAGTTCTCAAGATATGGATATCAGTAAAAACGTGCGTACCGAGCGCGCGAAGCGCGCGAGGAACAAACGCCAGCTAGGAGTGTATATATGCTTCGGACTTGTATCAGAATTTAAGGTTTTCATTTTTTTGCTTACTTTTAGATATGTAGGGGTTGAAGGTGGAAAACATTTCCCATTTAGATCTATACATCTAAATTTCGGAGTTTTTAATATCTCTATTAATTTATTCTGATCATACATTTTTAAGAATAGTGATCGAATCTCTCAATAAAGAAAATTTAAAACACTACTTTCACGTTATTATAGAATTTCGAGATATGCGTTTATAACGTTTCTTGATAATATTGCTGTATTGCGACGGATGACTCGTACAGAGGAGCAGCCGGACGATTGTCAGTAAGAAATAACAGAGGAGTAGCTGTGAGGAGTAACTCTGAAGCTTTGGAGCACTGCGTACTGCATGCTGCGGCGCCGACTGCGCCTCCACGATATGTGCTGTGCTCCCCACAACTGTAATCTAACAAGTAGTGGGATCATTCAGGAAAATTTTCATTATTCAGGAAACTTATTAAGTGGTGATGCTTAAATAATGGTTTAATTAATTGATTTTTAGGAATACCAGCTGCACCGCTTCTCTGAGTACATTTCTGAATTTTTTTGTTACTGTTTAGTGACTTCCGGTAACGATCTTTGAGATAATTCCATCTTTTTTCCGCTTCTGTTGGTGTATATATTCCTGAAATATGAATTCACGATATATTTATACAAGAAAATTTCGGTTATATATTTTTCTTTTAAATATGATTAACTATAAGTGTAGAGTAAATATACAGGGTGAGTAAAAAGTTACAGACCGGTAAAATATCTCGAAAACAAGACATTTTAGAAAAAAATGTTTCATACAAAAGTTGTAGAATTTAAAAAATCTATTAGCTGATGATATTTATTAGACCTTGCGATGACCTTGAAAAGCCTGATCTAGGTTAATATAAAAATCTTAAGTGGAAACCCCCATTTTTTATTGCACATTCTTGTAGCTTACCTCGAGAGCTTTCCAAAACATTATAATTAAGTTATTTTTCGTTAAGTACTTTTCGAGTTATAAGGCTTGAAATTTACAGTATTTTGACATAAAATACAAAATATTGTGTAAAACATTCAGTTTTCGGTAATCTTATCTTAATACTTTTATGCATAGAATAATAAGACCAATTGGTGTAAAAAAAACACAGTTGCTATTAAGAAAAAGTATGTAATTTGCAACATGCAGCTGCATACTTTTTTGAAAGCAATTATGTGTTTTCTTGAGTGAGTCCCGATTGCGCACAGTACCAATCAGACACAAAGGAATTTTCCGATCGGACACAGTCCCGATCGGACACAGGCTCGATCGGACACAGGCTCGATCGGACACAGGCTCGATCGGACACAGGCTCGATCGGACACAGGCTCGATCGGACACAGGCTCGATCGGACACAGGCCCGATCGGACACAGGTTCGATCGGACACAGGCCCGATTGGACACAGTCCCGATCGGACACAGTCCCGATCGGACACATACAGTTGCATTCGGACACAGTCCCGATCGGACACAGTCCCGATCGGACACAGTCCCGATCGGACACAGGCCCGGGAAATATCGCTGTGTCCGATCCGTAATGTGCGCAATCGGGACAATCCCGTTTTCTTTACACCAATTGATTGGTCTTATTATTCTATGCATAAAAGTATTAAGGTAAGATTACCGAAAACAATGTTTTACACGATATTTTGTATTTTATGTAAAAATACTGTAAACTTCAAGCCTTATAACTCGAAAAGTACTTAATGAAAAATAATTTAATTATAGTGTTTTGGAAAGCTCTCGAGATAAGCTACAAGAATATGCAATAAAAATGGGGGTTTCCGTTTAGGATTTTTATGTTAACCTTGATCAGGCTTTTCAAGGTCATCCCAAGGTCTAATAAATATCATCAGCTAGTAGACTTTTTTAAACCCTACAACTTTTGTATGAAACCTTTTTTTCTGAAATGTTTTGTTTTCGAGATATTTTACCGATCCGGAACTTTTTACTCACCCTGTATATTATGTAATAAATAAAAATTTTACCGTTTAAATCTTCAGACACTTTTTTCCATAAATCAATCTTCTGTTGACTCAGTTCTTTTAAAAGCATTCGATAATTATATAATGGTCTTCTTTCGACAGCATTTATTAATTCTTCATCAATCGCTTGTTTATTTATTGAATGGGATGCATTACTGTCTCTTTTGCTACTTCATTTTCCGCTCTTTCTGTGCTATTTTCTTCTCCATCATTTTCTTTATCAAAATCACGGTTTTTAATATTTAGAAGGTAATATACATATATGAGTCATTCCACGTGAAATCGATCACGCCAGGTCCAAAACAGGTTTTGACGGAATAACTTCTACCAGGACGCAAAATGTAGGTCTAAACATGGACTTTGAGATGCTGTCTGGCAGAATCCTGAATTCAAAATGGCTGATCCAATATGGTGGCTAGAAGGAGAAATCAGGCAGAAGAAATTTGTGGAATGCATCAGAAAGCATCATAAAAACATTATTCATTTCCCTATAGGCTCTTTTGGGCACGCTAATGACTTGACATGTCATTGATTCCCAAAAATCAAGATGATGGATTCAATATGGCGGATAAAAGAACAGGAAAATAATAAGAAATTTCGACGGACTTAAGATAAAAAATTTCAGAGAGGCTATTCGTATTTCTGTAGCCTTTTTCTGGAACGCCATGGACATGGCATGTCATCAGTGTTTAAGTACAAGGTAGTAGATTCAATATAACTTGATGTCCTTGAAATGTCATATTCTTGAGCAAATTCTGAGACGACTTTTCCTTTTACAAAATTTTCTCTGAAGCTTAATTTTTGATTAACTAATTAATAATTTTTTGTCGCTAGTAAATAAATTCAAGTAGAGAATATTAATATAATTCGACCTAACTAGCAAATAACTTACATAATTGGAAAATATTCTTCCAATTATGTAAGTTATTTGCTAGTTAGGTCGAATTATATTAATATTCTCTACTTGAATTTATTTACTAGCGACAAAAAATTATTAATTAGTTAATTTAATCCGCTCCTGACCTAATTATGGAGTTAACACACAATATTAGAATTTACATCTTTCACCGCTGAGAGCCGGTAAAAATTGTTCTCAAATTATTGTTTACTAACATCTATTTAAAAGGCAATTGAAAAATATAGGATCGAAAGGGTCTGAATAGCTTAGTTGGTTAAAAGCAGTCGCCCGGCAAGCGAAAGACGCAGGTTCGATTCCTGCTTCAGCGACTTTTCGGACCTATATTTTTCTCGCCTATTTATTCACGGTATGGTTGAAATATAATCAAGGGAATCTTGTAATCTCGTACCAAGAGATACGTTTCCCTAAAAATATTCTTCCAATTATGTAAGTTATTTGCTAGTTAGGTCGAATTATATTAATATTCTCTACTTAATTTTTGAGTTATAATTGAAAATAGTTAGCTACTTACGAGTCCGGTACAACGGGCAGGCAGGGACGGCACAACGCGTCACGAGACTAATGGTTTCTCCTAGACAGTCAATATTATTGCACAATATTTGATATTGCATAATATTATTAATTCTTTGAAGTTTATCGAGTTATTGCATTGTCTATACAATATTATACCATATTATTCATCGTATAGGGGGTTTATAACTTTGCCGCGTGTATCGGCAAGGAAGCGTGCACCAACTTCTTTATTAAAACTGCACGCAAGGATCTGGTATAGGTATAGGTACGCGTCTGTACGAGCGAGCGCGGACACGCCGAGGGCCACCGCCGGCGCGCGGGAGCGGCCAGCGCGGCCCTTCGATATATGGAGCGCTCTCTCCTGTCGCGGCGGGTTTGGTGCGTGGGTAGCGTGACGCGTTTGAACGGTGGTTGTTCTTCCGTAAATGCCAAGCTTGGCTTTTATTCTCGTTGGTCGGTGGAATACGGCCGTGATTCGCGGTTGCAGCCAAATGCGGTCGGGATGCGTCGGTAGACAGGAACTTCCATCGGAGGCAGGGAACTCCCTACCCCGGCGCAATTAGTCGGATGGATCGGTTCGAGATGCCGAGAACGCTTGGCGGAAGTTGGGTCACAGTACCAAAGGGTAGATCGATATATCAAACCGCGCGCCGTTGTCTACCACGTATATGCAATGCACTTCACATATCGATTGTACAAATATATGTATACACGTACCGCACACACCTTTATACGTGCATTGTGCAAATACATATATACGCGTACCGCACACAACGTTATACAGTCATTGTACAAATATATACACGTACAGCACACACCGTTATACATTTATCGTGCCAAAGATACACGTACAACCGCCACATTTATATAGTCATTGTACTAAATAAATACACTATACAGCGACATACACGCATTACACGCGCAATTATACTCAACACGTACACTCACATACACACACGCGCACACACGCACACACACGCACACACACGCACACATACACACATATGAACATTGATGTTATATGTGTATTTATATTATATTTATGTTTATATTTACAAACATTAGTTTTTAATAATTGTTACATCGATTATACAGAGTGTTCTAAAAAGGTACGGCCAAAATTTAGGGAGATAGTCCTCACACCTAAAGGATGAAAAAATGTTATATTAACATGGGTGCGGAAACGCTTTTTTCAGGAGTTATGTTGAAAATACTGTTGACTGTATTACTTACGCAAGAAACAATTTAGGATTAAACATTGTGGACGACAATCGTTTAATCAGTAGGTTTATTTACATTTGTTTTTAAAGTGACCTTGAGTACGGTTACATCAAATGTTGAAAATGTTCACCATTTGCCTGAATACAAGCATTGAACTGAAATGTGATCACAATGTTTTGCCGATTTCAAGGGATGCGCATATTGTTATTCAGCCACTACTATTGTCTAGGTGTAAACAAGTAACCATAACATTAATGGTCAATGGGATAAATAATTTGGACGACCAATACTGGCTAAGTTATCATTTAATGTAACACGACGTTTCGACCATGGGTTTCGGTCCTTTTCAAGTGTACTATAAAAATTACAAAGATTCAAATATGTTACAATTATACAAAAGTTAAATTCGATCTATAGTAATGCGCAACTAGATATGGAAGAAAAGTTAAATAATTATTAGAATTTTTATCTTACGTTTAAAATTAGTGCTGTGCTAATTTTAAACGTAAGATAAAAATTCTAATAATTATTTAACTTTTCTTCCATATCTAGTTGCGCATTACTATAGATCGAATTTAACTTTTGTATAATTGTAACATATTTGAATCTTTGTAATTTTTATAGTACACTTGAAAAGGACCGAAACCCATGGTCGAAACGTCGTGTTACATTAAATGATAACTTAGTCAGTATTGGTCGTCCAAATTATTTATCCCGTTTATTAACGACTGGCAATATTAAGAATTAAATTATTGATTTTACGCTCCTGGACCTAATTATGGAGCCTACATCCTACGATGGTTTTTTCCAAATGATCTCCAACATACACGGAAAAAACAATACATACTTATTGAAACAATGGATCAACACGAAGAGGAAAATTTGTTCTGCCAACCAACAAATAACCTTTCTATTACGATGCAGAAGATTTGACATAATACCGTCGCACATACGTAATATAAGAATGAACATTCGATTTTATAGTAATTGCGCTAACCTTAAATTTAATAACTACGTTACTAACTATCAATATAAACTTATAAATTTAGAAATTAAGGATTTAAACGTAAATAAAAGATTTTTAACTAAAAAGATTGTTAACTTGGAGGAACGGCTTTTTAAATGTTTGCCGCATGATTTAGTCGTTAGATTTTTTGAATTTAATAAAGACAAGATCATAACATTCAATCGCGATGAAAAAAACACGGCAATTAAGAAATTTCAAAGACTTAGACAAAAACACGACAGAGCGGTTGACCCGTTTCACTTTGTTGACAAATCGAAATGGTTAGTAAACATTAGCAATAAAATAATTCCGGATAGAATTGCTGACCTGTTGAGTTTAGGTGATAAATTTGGTTTGCCTTTAGATCAATCCATAAAAAATGATCGTTTAACTGTCTCATTAGAATTTGTGAAGAATATTGAAACTAACCATCATAAATTCCATCCTGATTCCCGTGAAAAAATTAGACACAATGCAGCTAACACTCTTAAAAAATTTTTATGTGAGGAGAAGCATGTTAGTTACGTGAATAGATATATACTCGATAGTTTTTATATGAGCAAACGTTTTTTACATGAAAACGAAGATATTTTTGTAACGAAAGCTGACAAGGGCCAGACTACTGTAATTATGGACAGGAATGATTATATAAATAGAACCGAGTTATTATTAAGCGATCAAGATACATATAAGAAATTACATAAAGATCCAACTAAACGCTTAACTAATAAGATACATTCTTTAGTGAAATCTTGGCGTGATAACAGCCTGATCGATGAAAATTTGTACAGATATCTGAATGTTACAAATGGGAACTTACCACGCTGTTACGGGCTGCCAAAGATTCATAAAACTGGTTTCCCTCTACGTATTATTGTATCGTCACTCGGTAGTCCGTTATACAATGTTGCGCGTTACTTTCACGGTATTTTGCATGCTTCTGTTACAAAACCTCTGTCCCACATCAAAGATGGATGGTCCTTTGCTAATACGATCAAAAACACAGCTATCAATGATGATGAATTACTAATTTCATTAGACGTCACGTCTTTATTTACCAACATTCCTAAAGATCTAGCATTGAAGGCAATTATGAAACGATGGTGTGACATTAGCAAGAATACAAGTTTCAATGAAACTCAGTTCGTATATGCTGTGGAATTGATTTTAGACTCGACGAGTTTCAGTTTTAATGGGCAGTTTTATGAGCAAATTTTTGGCAGCCCGATGGGTTCCCCTTTGTCACCAATTTTGGCAGATTTGGTAATGGACGATTTGGAAACACACTGCTTAAAACTGTTAGGTGATTCGGTAACTGTTTTTTATAGATACGTTGACGACATTTTTGCTGTAGTTAAGCGATCGAAGATAGACGAAATTTTGACGACATTTAATAACTATCATGAACGGTTAAAATTCACACACGAGATGGAATCAAACTCGTGTATTAACTTTTTGAATACCACGGTTATAAGAAGTAATGGTAAATTATTGACTAACTGGTATAGAAAACCAACGAATTCTGACAGATACATAAACTTTTACTCCAACCATCCCTTTAATTACAAAATTAACACCATTTACAACTTAGTTGACCATGCTATATTACTATCAGATAAACAATTCCATAAAGATAATATCTCAACTGTGGAAAGAATTCTAATAAATAATTGTTTCCCAAAGCATACTATAAAACACTATGTTGATAAGAGAATGAATATTTTAATAAAACGTAATAATGACAATTATTCTGCTAACATTGACGACACTAATAGTACGACAAACCGATTTGACATCGATTCTATTATTTCTTTACCTTATGTCGAAGATGTTAGTGAAGGCATTAGTCGATCGCTTAATGATTTAGGTTTTAATGTCGTCTATACAATACCAAAAAAATTGGATTCTTTAATTAAACGCGGCAAAGACAGATTGAATAACGAGGTTAGAACTAATTTAGTATATAAAATAAACTGCCAAAATTGTACTAAGTCATACATTGGCCAAACAAAAAGATATTTAAATACTCGTGTAAAAGAACATTTTAATAATATTAAATTACATGCGTCTAATCATTCAGTTATCAGTAAACATAAATTAGATTTTAATCATTTTGACTGGGCTAAACCGATGATATTACATAGCGAGAAACATACGAAGAAGAGAGAAATAGCCGAAATGTTTTTTATTAAAAAAACTAAAAACACAATTAACCTACAAAAAGATACAGAAAATCTAAACAATGTCTATGACAATATATTAAACGTTGTTTAGTCCCCTTCCCAGTTTGTTCGCTAACTTACTATTGACAAGATGTGACATTCGCACAGCACTAATTTTAAACGTAAGATAAAAATTCTAATAATTATTTAACTTTTCTTCCATATCTAGTTGCGCATTACTATAGATCGAATTTAACTTTTGTATAATTGTAACATATTTGAATCTTTGTAATTTTTATAGTACACTTGAAAAGGACCGAAACCCATGGTCGAAACGTCGTGTTACATTAAATGATAACTTAGCCAGTATTGGTCGTCCAAATTATTTATCCCGTTTATTAACGACTGGCAATATTAAGAATTAAATTATTGATTAATGGTCAATATTTTTCTGATTTCTGCCTGGCAGATAAGGTCACTACCTCATTCAGCCGTAACGTCGCATACTCAGAAAAGAAGCTCTAACTTCTGAAAAAAGCGTTTCCGCACCCATGTTCATACAACATTTTTTCAACCTTTAGGTGTGAGAAATATGTCCATAAATTTTGGCCGTACCTTTTTAGAACACCCTGTATAAATATATAACATTAGTATGCGTGTGTGTGTAAGAGAGAAATTTCTTTTACTGAATAGTTATAGTTGAAAGAAGTTGTTAATTATATTTAAGTTATCTTGATCAATGAATTGTATGTATAATTAATTCGAAAAAACGCGTAGGTCTCTATTTTCAGTTTCTATTTAAATTAGAAATAATATCTGAAAAATTTAATTACATTAATGTGCATTATTTATAAATAAAGTATACATAATTATTTAATGAGAAATATATCCATTATATCCACACAAATTATGTGATACATAACTACTAGTTTACATAAAAAACAATTAAATCATTATACTTTATTATCTGAGTTATTTATTTCTGTCACTTCATTATTTTGGTTTTTTATTTCTGCTATTAAAATATTTAAAGATGTGTCTAAAACTTTGTTTACAGAAAAACTAATATTATATAATACTAATTTAAATCTGAAAAGTTATTCAAACTTGTAGAAATTCAATAATTAATAAATTTGCTTGCAAATTAAAATATTTGGTAATATTAAATAAATAAGCTAACTACAAAATTATGATCTGAATATGAAGTATAGAATTCATTTTGTTGACTGACTGTTTCCTGTTTACTTAAAGTTTCAAAAATTCTTTCAAAATGGCACTTGTAACAAAATTAGCATTATTACCAAAAATGATAATAATGCATATAGAATCATGCCATGTTAATGTAAATATAACATTTTAATATTTAAATAAGTTGTTACCTGTATTATCAGCAGTTTTGTCATTCAGAAATTCAAAAAAGTGTCCCCAAAATTGGTTTTGAAAATATTTGGTTATACATCTGAAAAAGGAACTATAATTATACCGAATGGCTGATAACTGATATTTTTATGAAAAGAATGCTAAATAAAAGATAGGTAAATATCTCAATTTTTATGAAGAAACAAGTTTATATAAAATTGAATCAAAACACACACCTTGCTGATTACTTTTTTTGTAGATTTATCTAGAACTTTGTTTCTTGACAAACTAGCATTATTGTCTAAAAAATTATCTATATACATTTTTGAAAGAAATAAAGATGATATGGTAAATATTTAGTATAACGGAGCCACCCCCGATTTTCATAATTTTGAAATATGTTGTCAAGGTCACCTTGAGTAATGTTGTGAAGGTTTTAGTTGGGGGTCGTTGCTTATTAAAAAGTTATTAACAAAGAATGTAAAATCAATGGTAAATATTGCGTTTAACGGAGCAACGAGATACGGTTGTGACCTTGACATATATTGTCAAGGTCATCACCCTTAATAACACTCAAAAGGTTTTAGCCGTCGCTCATTGTTCATTAAAAAGTTATTAACAAAAAAGTTTACTTGCTGTAATGTCGGTTTGTTATCGTTATTATACTTCTATGTTCTTACAATTCAACATGGGTTTGCAACTTTCCACGCGAAGCAAGGTCCACTCCCATCTCCCCTGCTTTCAGTGCGAAACGAGGTATATGTTCTTACAATTTCACATAGGTTTGCAACTTTCGCGTGGAAATTTGCAAACCCCAACTTAAAAATATCTTTTAAAACTTTCCCATCCACACAAAAATTGTGGGGTGCACCTCGCTTCGCGTTGTAAAGTGTATGCGTGGACGCAGTGGATTCCGCCCCTTCCTCTACGGGGGGGCTCCACTTCCGGAAAATATAACCTAACCTAACCCAAACCTATTTCTGATTTAAAACTAAAATTTGGTTTGGGTTAGGTTATATCTTCCGGAAGTGGAGCCCCCCGTAGGGGGGGCGGAACCCACTGCGTCCACGCATACACTTTTCAATCCACACAAGAATTGTGCGTATTTTATAATCAAAATTCAATCTATATTCAAAACGACATTTGATTTTGATAAGCGATTAGACGCTTTCTTTAAGATAATGGCAATTAAATATCCTACAACTGAAAATATAAATAACTAAATAAAATATAAATAAAACTGTGCAGTGCTTTATTAAACTATTATTTTGTTTTTTGACAACACACATGTATATTTTAGGAATATGTGTATGTTACCGTAAATACCTGGAAACTGTTATATCGCGAACTTACTAGTTAAAACGCGAAGTATCTATGAGCGTTAGTAATTTCGGGTTCTTATCAGTTATATCTAGACGACACTAATGTCGTTAGTAAAATACCGAATGAAAAGATAATATCGGCTATTTACTCTGCTATTTACTCGTTAGCAAAGTGCCAAATGAAAGGATAATATCGGCTAATTACACATAGGTTTGCAACTTTCGGCTGTTCTTCCGGAACACGCTCATAATCTGCGCCCGCGGAGCGGGCGTACTTCCCGGGGAAGGTCCCCAGTAATCATGTCGGGATGTCAAGATAAAAATATAAGTTGAATAAATAAATAAATTTAAATAGTAAGTTAAGATAGAATTACAATTCATTCGGGCCGGGGCTCGACTCGCAGCGGTGGCGGGAATCACCTCTGCTTCTCCCATGATGCAAGGCCGGCCAACTTCGAAACCCCAGCAAGATATAGGATCTTAAATAGCATGTATAAAATTGCGCAAGTGGATTTCCATTACAACCCACCGTCCACTGTCTAGCCCACTTGAGCGTCGTGAGACAAGTTAGTTATTCATGAATGCGTTTGCAATCTCGATGGAGCTCTTTAGAGCTATTAGCGAGATGGTGAGCCAATCCGTCTTTCTAATATTGAGCTGCTTGAGTTCCGCTATAGTAGCAGCTGGCAGGGCTCCTCTGGAGCCTACTACGATAGGCACTACCCTTGCCTGTGGAGCATTAAAATTTCTTTTAAGCTTGTTCGATATATTGCTGTATTTGTCGATTTTTTCTTTTGCTGCTTCGGTAAGAAAGCTCCTATTCTTGTACCGGACTGTGACGTCGAGCACGATAACCCGCTCCTCATTCGTGATGACGAAGTCGGGCTTGAATCTTTCACCGTTGTGTTCAACAGTGGGTTCCACCAAGACCCTGTTAGTTGCAGCAAGCCGGTCTTTCAGAAGATCGACAATTTCATTATGACGCTTGATGCGTTTAGCTTTGGTTGTTATACATTGGCCAAGGACGTGGCCCAACGTTTCATCTATACTGCTGCAAGCTCTGCAGATTGGATTTATATCGTCGTGCGCCCTCCTCATGGTTGTTCGTGTAGGATAGGTATTAGTACGCATTTAATTGCGTCTATAAGGCGCGACGATCGTAGTAAGTCGCTACGAGAGAGCCATGCATTACTGAGTGGCTCTTGGGCGAAGTCTTCCACTCCTTGCCCTTGTGCTATTAGTTGAGACCACTCTTTTTTGTAACCCTGTTTTATTTGTCTTCCTTTCCTCAATCTGCTCACTGGTCGCCGGCCAAGGTAGACGCAGTGCAGCAGCATAGGTACCGTATATTTTGCTGGACCTTTCATTTGATATTACATTCCGAACGATTATATCGTCGGAGTGAGCGGCTTTGGTCGCGTTTCTTAGCGCCGCTAGATAGACTATGGGGTAGGTCTCAAGGGGACCCAATCTTCCTTGTTTTCTCGACGTGTACTGCAACGACTTTATATTCCCGGTGTGAACGGACTTTATTGCCGTCCCGCTCTCGCCGTCGCGCGGATCTTCTCTTTTGCGCCAACGACGGGGAGTTTCCTCGTTGAACGCGAGAGTCGAACGGGAAAGTCGCCGACAAAAAGGGCGAAAGGATCAGGGGAAATGATAACGCGCCGAAAAGGAACGGGATGCTGTGAGTTCCGCGCGTGCCGTGCCGAAAACCGAGTATCTAACGCAAAAACCGAAGATTGGGCGCCAGACGCGGTCTCTCACGCGTCAATTCGCGATATCAACGAAATTACGCGAACGTTAATTATCAGGATTCGTCACGGGCGGGCTAGCTCGCCTAACGGCAGAGGGGCAGGGTGTTGGTTGACGGAACGCGAAATTTTGCAAGAGGCGACAGACACAGTAGACACTAAAAACGGGCAAACAATACAGACAGTAACGGACGTACACGAGAAAAAAAAGAAAAAGCGAATAAATAATATAAATAAAGCCGGGTTTATTACAATCGATTAGGAAATTATAAGCAGTGGAAAATAATAATAAAAAGCGAGGCAAAATGACGGAATTTAGTTAATTACAGAATTAATAAAAGAAAGAAGTAGAGATACGGGATGATAACCGGTTCGTGAGAAATAAGAAGTAGCTAATTGACAGTGAATAAATCGGTGAAAAGAAACCGTCATAAAGAAATCGAAAAAGGGACGTTATTGCTATCCCCGAGCGAGAAATTCGGCGGACAGAATTAATGCTATTAGCAGATATTAAACCCAACTAAAAATAATGCGAGAATAAACTGTAAACATAATCTTTGTGAACAATAAGATTCGCGAGACAAGACGAAATCATAAAGACACGTGAGCATTCACATTCCCCACGCTCGGCGGCAACGATTCGCCTACGAGACTGGATGTTCGATCCGACAAATCGGATTATCTTACAACGACGTGGAATTATAAATCGGACATTTCCCGACTTCCGGATACAACGACGATTTTCGGTAACAAAGGCCTCGCCAGCTGCATGGAGTCGTAGCAAAATTATCGATACCGACGCGAAGAGTAAGCGAAATCGAGACGCCGACAAAGGCGGCAACGCGACGCAATTCTCTCACACCTTACAGGCGGTTCACGCAATCACACGCGTCGAACGCGACGCTCAATCACTCTATCACATTCACACTACATTCTTCGACATGCTATACGACGCTTAATTACATGCAATACGATATTCGCGTCGCGAATCTCCAGAAAGCCGTCAATACTTTAACGCGATCGCGAAATCACAATGAACTACAATAAACGAGGCCTGTGCTCTGCAGGCTCACGGGATCGAGATCACTTGTCGTCGTGGCCGCGACACTAAGAACTTTATTAATTACGAGGCATAGCCCGGACACCAAAAACCACTAAAATTACAACGACGACGACAGAGTGACGCGATCTCGGACGCGATCGCACGTGGCGTATTATACGGAGGGCAATCTCACCGGCACCTCGTCTCTCCTGGTTCGGGTAGGTCGGTAACGCTCGTCCTCACACAAAATCTTCCTCAAGGCGGCAACACGGGAGCGATAGCATGAGGTCCTCCCCAGTACACGTGTCGCGACAGGCTGTCTCCCGGGTTCTCTCGATCCAGGATCGATGGCTCGGGGCCTTCCCCAATGCTGCGCACGCGGGGTGCGTGTTATCGCGGCCCATCACGCGACGGCACGCGACAACGCCGGTAAGCGACAATTCCAAGGCCGTGTCGGGGGCGCAGGTACCCGCTATATTGCCGAAAATATTCGTAAGGCCCGTTCGACAGGGCCGTCGCAAAGTTTCCACCGCTGCCTTCTCTCCGATAGAATGCCACGGGCCTTGCCTCTGCTTTTTCCTCCCGACTCGTGCTCCGCGTTCTCCGCTCTCGATTTGTGCTCGTTACCCTGCCGTGTTCTCCACAGGATTTTGTCGTTAGCCGTGCTTCTGGTTTCGCCTCCGCCTCAGTCGCCTCCGTATTCATTCGCTCGTATCATAAAAAAATAAAAATAGAATCTTATAGGACTCAAAATTAAAACGATAACAAAACGCCTCTCTGGAGACTGCGGCACGGTTCTCGGAATTTCTTGCCTGACGCGAGTAGGGAGGAACTCGGCGGACGCGCGCGGGACGGCAACGTCACAGTACATAAAGGCACTGTTGGTAGTCTCGTGCAGATGTAAGATACGTTTAACGCCACTTCTTATGATCGAGTCGATGTTTCGTAACGTTTCCTTGGGTGGTGGACACGTTACCAACCCGTGTGTGAACCTGGGCAACAGGTAGGTGCGCAGCAGAGTCAGTTTCTGCATTGGTTTGATAGGGAGCGTCTTTACCCTATCTATTAGATCCTGTATGGTATTAAGTTCTACGCCTTCTATAAGACCTTTCCAAGGTGTGGCTGAGGCACCTAGGTATTTGAAGGCCTTATCTGGTTCTCCGTATAAGATCGGAATTCCTCCCACGACCATTTCTGGGTCCTTAACGTACCAGGTTTTTAGTCTGGGCACGTATTGGAAGGCAGAACATTTCTCGATGGAAAGCGCCATACCTCGCTTCCTCAATTCTGTGTAGACCATTATATAATAGACGTTATATTGTAACTGTTACATACAAGGCATGTTACATTGTTGCAGTTACATTGTTTGATAATTATAACATTGGTTATGTTACTGTTACTGTTACTGTTTCGTGAAAGTTCGGAGAGGGTCTGGTTTTCGGTATAGGTGGAGTCACGCGGAATTAGTCACAGAGGGCTGCAAAAAAAGTTGATGTCGCACTTTTACTTATCACAAAAAAAATAATATATATTTATTACGACTTGGCTTAATGTTAAATCTTAAACTAAGAACACAATATTAATTTAATTACGATAAGGAACTAAAGAAAATAGAGTTGAACGTGAGATCAAAAAAATATGCGTAATAAAGGCGGATCACAATGTTACATTGACTTTGGCTTCGATGATATCCGTATTTATAGTAAAAAGGTGAGACTCCCGACAAAGATGAGTGAGTAACCATGACATGAAGGGCACCGTTAATAACAAAACCGATGAACCGTACTCTTACGTGTCTTTGATTTCGATGAAGTTCGTATTCTTTGATCACTAAATGAGATGTTCCCGATTAAAACGAGTATGTAATGATAATATGAGAAGCACCGTTGTTAATTGAACTCACAAGCCGAGTTTGTACGTAGAACAAAGAACCGGTAGTTGTTTTCCGACGAAAAACGTGCGTATCGAGACTTAATGCAAAAAGCGGATGTCCAGACAGAATGATCGAGAATCTCTGGTATAACCGATGTGAAAAAGTGTTACACAAGAATAGTATTATTTTAAAATGACTGTAAAAAACTACTTTATAAAATAATGTCATTTTAATTGTATACAAAACAGAGTTATTTTAATTGCACAAAATAATAGTTCCAATTTTCTAGAATAGATATCAAAAACACAACAAAGAAAGTAGGCTCCAATATGAAATATAATAGGTAAAATAAAAAGGCAACTGGGAGCTATAATCTTTAATTAAAATTGTACGTTTCGGTCCAAATTTCGGACCATCCTCAGCAAATAAATACACAAATAAGCAGAATAAACGCAACAAGAAATTCAATGTCAATAATATCGGAATACATGCAGTAGATATAGAACGTATGCGATGTGGAATCCATGCTCATAATATTTACGTGCGAAAACGTGCAAGGTAAGTCTCTTTTCGGTTTCGGCCGTAAGGACACAAACGATCCGTGTGATGGATGTTAATTTCATTATTAAGAAGCTAGAATAGAATAATAATCAAAAGGATGATAAAAGTGATAAATTAATTTAGAAGAATCACCACATATCACACGAGAACAAAATCACAAGGACGAGAGTTTAACCGTCCTGTCGCACATCCACAATAACAATAACGCCAACACAAACAAACACCGCGTGTCAGATTCGACTGTGAAACGAATTCGAGAGAGTAACAGAAATTTGACATAACATGTGTGTGGCTTAATTTAAATGCCTGGCAAGTTGTCTACAATCGTTGCATAAGTATGTTGCAAGCATTCCGTATCGTTTTGCGAGTTGAGACCGTTAATTTGACGCTTGATGAACAACATTTCAGAGAGCAGCCTCTTCCCTAAAACCGGTTCCTCATCTAAGACACGCACATTTTCCCAGTCAAAGTCGTGATCAAGTAGTCTGTGGTCAGTAATAATCGAAGGTTGCAAAAAATATCGGAATATCGGTTGATATGGCTGCAATGCTCTTTAACCCGAGTGCCTAATAATCTTCCAGTCTGACCCACATAGGACGCATCGCAGTTCATACACGAAATCTGGTATACTGCATTCTTCCGGGATACATTTAGTAAGGTATCTTTATGCACTTTGACCACGGAGCGAAGCTTATTCATGCCCGTATACATAATTACATTTAGACCACGGACCACACGACTAAATCGCTCAGAAAAACCCGAGATGTACGGAATGTTGAAAAATGATGGTTGTTCACCCATATCGTCATTCTTGATGTTAGTTGTACTGTTCGAATTGAGTCTAAAAAGTTTCATCAAACGCGTATGAAACATTTGAAAAATCAGATTTAACGGGTACCCGTTATCTAATAGAATAGAAACAACCATTGTTAGATTTTTTTTGTTGAACTTTGGATGAGAAAGCCGAACTGCTCTATCAATCAGACCGATGATGGTGCCCTTTTTGTGGCAGAGAGGGTGTTGCGAAATTAAGATATTTCCCTGAAAAGGTAGGTTTGTAATACCAGTCAAATTCTGTGTTTATCTTTTATAAAAATTGAGACATCTAAAAAATTTAATCAGTTATCGACTTCCTTCTCCAATCTGAATTGAATCCTCGGATGGACTGCATTGAAGGACTTGAGAATGATCTCAAGTGTGGAAGATGGGGCCGCCAACGCGATATCGTCTACATATCTAAAATAAAACGGAAAAGTAAAAGGGAGAGTCTCAAGCACCTTACTCTTGCAAGGTATTGTCTGCGATAATCGATGACAGTGGAGAGCCCATGGGTGTGCCAAAAGTTTGTTGGTAACAAATTCCAATAAAAATGAAGAACGTAGAGTTCAACACGAACCGGATCGCAATTATAAACTCATCTCGCAGGATATCGCAATTCTTTCCTATGTCGTTCCATCTATTTGATATGCTCTCTAACGCCAAATCAACCGGAACGTTGGTAAATAAGGAAATAACATCAAGGGAAATAAGACTGTGATTATCATCTATATATGTGCCTTTAAGTTTATCAACTAATTGGAAACTGTTGGCAATATAACTCTTTGCTTTAGAGATGAGGTTGTAAATAAGATTATGTAAAAAACCCGCAAATGCATGTAGCAGACTATCTTTGGTAGACATGATGATCCGTAATGGGCAATCGCGTTTGTGTATTTTAGGCAACACATAAGCCCTCGGTAAGACACCATCAGTACAATTCAGTCGCCTATACATGATATCGGAAATGTAGCTACGTTTTGTCCACCTTACTAGCAACTCGTGAAGGCCATTAATGATCCTTTTAGTTGGATCTCTCCTAACCACCGTATACGTATCCTTATTCTCAAGCAAAGCTGACATTTTGTTCAAATATGTTTTGTCAAGGGCAACTGTAATATTGTCCTTATCTGCCCTTGTGAAAATTATTAAATCTGGATTGTTTCGTGTAAAGGTTTTCAATTCAGTAGCGGCCCGAATCAACTCTTCATCGTAAGTGGCAGTTTCGAAAGAATGCGCTGCTATTTTTTGTATGTTGGGGAAGCATCTATTTCTAATAATTGAGCGAGTGTTTCTGGGTAGTTTGTCAATATTATGCTCAACGTTTTTAACAAATTCAGTTAAAATTTTCCAATCATTTGACTGCGCTTCAGTTACCGCGCGTTGGCTCACAGTTGCCTTTTTATTTTACCTATTAGATATAAAAAAATTTTGTCAACTGACAAAAACTTATGCTGTAAAATTAATTTTTTTACAAAATAATGTTGTTTTAACTTTGTACAAAGTAGTGTTATTTTAATCCTAGAAAAAATAACATTAAAAAATTGCGCCAAATGAATAAACATTTATGCTACAAAATTTATTTCTTTTATTATTATTTAAATAAAAACATTTTAATTAAAGAAACTGATATACAAAGTAGTTGCTTTAATTTTCTAGAAAAATAATGATGTCAAAAAATTGCGCCAACTGAATAAAAACTTATGTTACTTTGTAAAAATCTAAGTTTTTACGTAGTCTGACATTGAAAAACTTGATATTGGACTTAATTTATAGAAATAATCGTACCTATACTACACACATACACTTAAATAAACCTACAACTTTTTATATAGGGTGATCAAAAATAAAATAGTATGTTGAATTAATCATTTATTGGATATAGTCTGCTCATTATATAAAAAGAACATCAATACGCTTATCAATAGTATAGTCTTTTAAATAAAAATTCAGCAATGTAATGTTGATAATGATATGCTCGAGTACCAAAACGTGGAAGATTAGCGCGCATTTCTCTTCATAATCTTTCTATAATTTGTGTATGAACTTTACTATTAGGATCCACGAAATTTTCAGAATGGTCAACTGTTTGATGTGTGTAATTTTCATTTTTGAGATCATTATATGCACGCCAACAATCACTATAAATAATTGATCCAGGAGCAATATACACTACCGCCGGATATTATGAGGCCAAGACGCGCGCACACTACTAGAAATCACATCAAACTTTGATCGATGATAACTTTGTTAAAAACGGTGCTACAACGGTTTATAAAAAATCATTTAAAAGCCTATGAAATTCTGCGTTGAATGAACCGTATTAAAAATTTTTTACTGCGATAGATGCTACAGTATCACGTTAGGAATAATAAAATATTTTTTTCATTTTTGCGCAATTTTCTCTCTCATTTTCAATTTACTGCCGAAGGTAGAAAAGTTTAAGGAAAAATCTAAAATAATTTACACATTATAATCGAAATCTCACCTTTCATTTGCGCCGTATTGAGTTAAAAAATCTCTATCGGTTCACGAGTTACAAGAGAAAATGTATACCTACCTCGCAATATCGAACTCAGCCGATCGCGGGAGTCGGCGCAGCACGACAGTCTCGCTGGCTATTTCCTTCGTTGAATTACTAGTGTTTAAATATTTGATTCCATTTTATCATAATGTAAAAACTATTAACAATTTATTTGTAAAGTATATATAAGTACATTATAATTTTTAAGAACTATAGAATGAAATATATAAATAAAGTTAATAGAAGAAATTTATTTATAAATTGAAAATAACTGAAATTTTAATAATTTAATAATTTTATTTCTCTAAACTATTTTAAATAAATATTCACAAATTAAAAATATTTTAAGACTACTTCTATTAACATTTTTTAAATAATTTAGTTTCTTTCATAAACTCATCAAATTTTAATGAAAAACATTCATTTTTACTCACAGTAAAGGAAAAAAACAATACGAAGCAAATCATCGGCGCGCCTCTACGCAGAAACAAATAAGAATCATCTATTTGTTATTGTTTTTTTTACTGTGAATAAAAATGAATATTTTTCATTTCGCTGTCTTATCTCAGTGCGTGAACATCAAATAAATAAGTAAGATTTCTTAAAAAATTAAAATAACTAATGGCACCAAGAAAAGAAATCTCTGTGTGCTGTCGAGCTCAAGTTATTGCATTACGCGAAGTAGGATTGACTTATAGAGACATTGCTGCTAAACTTCATTTTTCAAAGACTGGTGTAGAAAGGATTGTGCAAAAATATAAAGAGACAGGTGGATTAGTCAATCGCTCTGGTCGTGGGAAAAAAAATACACTACGCTTCAGGAAGACAAACAAATAGTGCTTATCAGTAAACGTGATAGGAGAAAAACTGCTTCACAAATCCGTGAAGAGTTCAATGCCACTCGTTCTAAGGACTCCGCCGTATCATTAACTTTGATAAAAGATCGATTGAATGAGAGTGGTTTGTATGGGCGAATTGCAGCGAAAAAACCTCTCTTGCGTACAGTAAACAAAATGAAACGTTTGAATTGGGCCAAAAAGCACCGCGACTGGACTCCAGAAAAATGGAAAACTGTTCTCTTTTCGGACGAATCAAAATTTGAACTTTTTGGAGGAAAAAGAAGAGTTTATGTTCGTCGAATGAAGGGCGAACGCATGAAGTTGCAATGTCTTGTTCCGACTGTGAAGCATGGAGGAGGTTCGGTAATGGTTTGGGGTTGTTTTGGCAACGAAAAAACAGGGGACTTGATAAAAATTGATGGAATTTTAAGAAAGGAAAGTTATCATAAAATTTTAATGAAGCATGCTCTACCATCTGGAAAGCGGCTAATTGAAGGAAAATTTGTTTTTCAACAAGATAACGACCCGAAACACAAATCAAAGCTCTGTATAAATTATTTGCGTAAAAAAGAAGAGGAAGGATTTTTTGAATGTATGGACTGGCCTCCGCAATCACCCGATTGTAATCCGATAGAGCTTCTCTAGGATGAACTTGATAGAAGTGTAAGAAAACTTCAACCAAAAAATAGTGAACAATTATGGTCTTACCTACAAACTATTTGGAAGTCAATCTCAACAGAAACACTTCAAAAACTCATCAAAAGAATGCCAAAAATCTGCCGTGCTGTGATAAAAGAAAAGGGAGGATACTTCGAAGAATCTAAAATTTAATGAGTTTATGAAAGAAACTAAATTATTTAAAAAATGTTAATAAAAGTAAAGTCTTAAAATAGTCTTTTTAATTTGTGAATGTTTATTTAAAATAGTTTTGAAAAATTAATTAAATTATTATAAAATTTCAGTTATTTTCAATTTATAAATAAATTTCTTCTATTTACTTTATTTATATATTTCTCATTCTATAGTTTTTAAAAATTATAATGTACTTATATATACTTTACAAATAAATTGTTAATAGTTTTTACATTATGATAAAATGGAATCAAATATTTAAACACTGGTAATTCGACGAAGGAAATAGACCGTCGTGCTGCGCCGACTCCTGCGATCGGCGACTGAGTTCGATATTGCGAGGTAGGTATACATTTTCTCTTGTAACTCGTGAACCGGTAGAGATCTTTTAACTCAATACGGCGCAAATGAAAGGTGAGATTTCGATTATAATGTGTAAATTATTTTAGATTTTTCCTTAAACTTTTTTACCTCCGGCAGTAAATTGAAAATGATAGAGAAAATTGCGCAAAAGTGAAAAAAATATTTTATTCTTCCTCACGTGATACTGTAGCATCTATTGCAGTAAAAAATTTTTAATACGGTTCATTCAACGCAGAATTTCATAGGCTTTTAAATGATTTTTTATAAACCGTTGTAGCACCGTTTTTAAATAAGTTATCACCGATCAAAGTTTGATGTGATTTCTAGTAGTGTGCGCGCGTCTTGGCCTCATAATATCCGGCGGTAGTGTATTTATGAATCAGTAGTAATGAAGTTTCGGAACGCCGGTTTTCTACAGGTACAATAAAAACTTTGTTTGTGCCACGTTCTATGCCGCCAAATATTCACTGTCCTTTTAAGATACGGTCTTTGTTAAATTTTCTTTTGCCAATTTTGGCTTCATCTATTTCTACAATATTCCCTGGTCCGCCAAGTTGCTGCTGTTCTTTTATTAACCAGTCAAATAATAACTAAATATTAAAAGAGAAAAAATTAATAATGCATGTATAAGTAACAAATATAAATATGTATTTGAATATTTCATTCATATATTAATTTGCATACCTCCCTGCAAAAATTTGTCCAATCAACAACAGTTCTATCACATATTTCCAACTCATTACATATGTATAAGAGATTGTCGTGGTGGTTTAATTATTAAAAAGTATCCAATAAACAGACAAATTTTTATCGTATCCAAATGAGCTTTAGCAAACCAAGTGTTATTTAACATGCTTATTTTAAAGTTGTATGTTATTCTTTGTCTTTTCATCCTCGTAGTCTTATAATATTTATCAGTGCAATGCATGGTAAAGTTTTTAATTACATTTGTATAAGTTATAATATTTCCACATTTTGCACATTGAATATTACTACGAATAACTTGTTTCTTAATGAGATACTGTATTAGAGCATCATAATTATATGTTAAATGAAGATTCGTGTAAATGCATTGTATTATTAACGAAATGCACTATTATTTGTATTAAGTAAGAACCTTACACTTAGAAGAATCGAACAAGACTGTGTCATCATAAGAATTAAGAAGTACAGAAGATAATAAGAAATGAATATGAAAAAGTGTAAACATTGAGGGAAGGTATTTGTAGGTAGTTATTGCGTATTAGCTTATTGGCTATGTTTTTGTGACGCAGAGGAGAGGTGTAATCCGTGATTGACGAGTCTTAGTACTTTTTGTGGTTTTACTCTTTATTTCGTATGCACAGCTATTTACAATATGTACAGTGCCGAGGTCTATGACTAACCGTCAGCGTAGTTGTACTCAGAGCTGATCGTCGATCAGGGTGCTCTCGTTGTATTTGTTGGTGGCCCTGAAAAGGGCCGTTTGTGTTAGCCCTGAAAAGGGCCGTTTGTGTTAGCCCTGAAAAGGGCCGTTTGTGTTAGCCCTGAAAAGGGCTGATGATCTAGCCTTTAGAAGGGCTGTTAAGTCCTCTGTCGCTCTCGGTATACGATCACCGGCTCGGCTTTGGTGAATTTGGCTGGTCCCCAGCGGCTGGTCCTAGGCGGCCTGGAACGCCTTCGAGGCCTGATCGGCGCGGAACGCGCCCGCCGCAACGCTGGTGGCGTACCGGGTGGCGTACGACTTGGTGAGGCTTTTCGGACGGCTGGATTTGCAGCGTCCTCCGTCTGCGTAGCAGAAGTCCGGGTGGTCGGCTCCCAGTCGCTGTCGGACTGCGTGGCCTGGTCTACGCGTGGTGTTAGCGTAGTCGCCTGCGTGCCCTGGTGTACGCGTGTCGGCGGCGCCGTTTGCGTGGCCCTGGTGTAGGACCGTGTCGGCGAGGCTGGAAGTGGCGACAGCAGGCGAGGAACCTCCCAGGTCTCCCTCGGACTCGTAAATCTGCGTACTCGGATGTCGCACGTCGCCAAGAGATTTCGCGGGGGCCGTGTCCGCCTCGGTGGTGGTAGGTCGAGGCGTGCTAGCGTCCAGGGCAGAAGGCTCCATTTAACGTGGCGCTCTCTCTGGTCCTGGGTTGTACCGGCGATCCCGCGGTGTCGTCTTGCCGCACTGGGCCCGGTGATGTGGGCGGCGGTAATGACCGTGGAGTGAGTGAACTCGTTTCTCCCTTGACGGCTGCAAGGCTGTGAGGAGAGAGAGCTCGTGGCAAGTCTAGTGATTCTGCCAAAAAAAGTCAACGGTTCGTGCTCCTTAGCGCTAGGCACTCGAGGCGGTGAACCGCGACTGATCTCGATGCCCGGCGCGCACGGTCTTATATGTCGCGCTCGGCGGCTTTCATCCACGGAAAGATATTCCGCTGCTGTGCCGCGTAGCGGCGCGGTTCCGTACCGCTGCCGCTCAGCAAGAGCGCTTGCGGGAAAGCTTTGCTTTCCTGGTTGCGCGCGCGTAGGCGCTTTGTGGCGCCGTTTAGGCCGCCACAGTATTTAAATGTTAACACAAAGCAATATTTTCGCGACCTTTTCACATCAATACGTGTGTGTATGCGTAAAAGTTGTAAATATAATAAACCACGACTAAGTGTAGTAATCGAACGCGTGGGCGTGGGATGGGCGGAGCCCCTCCTCCTGCACCCCCACCCCCAAAAAACTAACCTAACCCAACCCATGTCCGAAGGGTGAATTCTTATTTTAAGTAATAATTTATCCTTATGCTGTGTATGAGACTCTTTCCTCCCCCGACGACATGTGTAAGTTGTTGACATATTATTTTTCTATAGGAGAACCATTTACCCCGAATAATGTTTCACCTTTAAGAAATGAATTGGGTTGTGACCGGACCGATAGGCATAAGCATTCATGCGTTACTCACCGGTGCCGAATACCGTTCGTACGTGAATGTTCTCTCGGTCGCCAGATACTTTGACCCTCTAAGTATCAAGGTATTCCTAGTCGTTTCACTTCTACTTCTCTTTTCTGTTACAGGTTCTCGGATCCTCGCCGGGTTATCGCAGTCGTTGTCCTCGCCGTCAAATAGATTTTCCAAGCATCCGGACAATCGCTCGACCCGCCAAGGATATTGTCGTGGATCGCGAGATAGGTAAGTAACACGACACTTATCGTTTTATATTTAAATAAATATAAAATGTATTTGAATAAAAATATAAATGTTTAAAAATCAGAATTAATCTAATCAATCACAATCACCCTTCACAGTCTTAGGTTAATCACAGAATCGATTGTTAATCAGTCTTTCGCTCGTTAGCGAATCTCAACGCTTTCTCGTTATCCGCACTCTAATCGCGTTACTCGCATTCACGCCTAATCTCTCGCTATCGTTATCCAATTATACGTATCGCGTCTCAGTACGCCACAACACATACGCCGCGTTACATTTACATTCACGCTATCTACGTAATAGGTATATTGTTGAACGAAGTTAACGTTTGCAATTTTACATTCAAACTCATCAGGATTTATTATTATGTTGGCAACAAATAAATTCATTAAAGTATAGTAATATAATTTTTCGGACTCATAAGTTGTCTACACTGGATTTATTTTTTTTTTACTACTATTCTTTTGTGTTCCGTACGTTGTCGGTCGCATGTATCTGAGATACAAGTATTTCAATAAAAGAATTAAGTTTCATTTAACTCTGAGTTTATCTTTGACATATACATGGTCTGTCCAAAAAGTATCGGGACTGATTTTTTCTAGCCTAGGGGAAGGGGTGCAGGGTGGTCCCCATGGGCAGGGACTTTGGTGGGGGATGTCAGGTATACGACGCGACCTGACTGAATTGCCTCTGAGTCTTTGCAGAGTGTGGATCGCGCCCGGAGTGAGCAGTTGTTTTGTCGTGTCGTCGAAATCAAGATACTTTTTGGACAGACCATGTATATTAAGATTCCAGCACATTCTGACATATACATATGTCGCTGTTGTTAAACGGTTCGCGTATCTCGCGTTGTACGGTTCCTTTCTCAAGTCGGTATCGAAGAAAGACTTTGCTGCCTTCCAGTCCGCATCTTTTATACCGGCTGCTTCACTGTTATCCTCTCCACAGTTGCGTCGACCAATCCGGTGAGACTCTGGCTGTGGCTTTCTCGATTCACTCTCATTGTACGTTTCGTAAAGGTTAACTCTTTTCTTATCACTTATTGATTCGTTACAATGCTTATCGCTTATTCTAATTAATGTCGCTAATTGCTCGTCTATATACTTCTTATACCTAACATGCGATCTTCTCGCGTCTTTCCTATATCTATCGTTATTATAAATCATTAAAACGTAACTTAAAACTAATGCTCGATTATAGTCAGCAATTGCCTCGCGTGTTTCCGCGTCATTATCACGTCAATCAAAATAACAAAATAATAAATGAAAACTGTCGCTTATCTCGCGCGTGTATCCTAACACCATGCGAATTGAGCTCACCATACAAACAAAAATAAAAATAAATATAAACAAAATGACTTGGTCTCTTGACTCATACATAACCGCGCATGTAGTGAATATAAAATATTGTAACGAAAATTGTAAACGAAAATCATTCTTCGCTCTCGCGCTTCGCTCTTACTCGCGCTTCATACCATCGACGCAAGTGTCGACGATCCGTCGCTCTTTCTACTCGCGACGTTCTTGTGTGACATAAACTTGAACAATCTGAAATAAAAGGTTTTCGTGTTCTTGCCGCGACAAAATAAATTACATAAGATAGTCTTCGCGCTTCGTAAAAAACATAAAACTCTTCCCGACGAATGTTTCGTGGGTCCGCGGGATCCTCGCTCGCTATCGCTATCGCTCGTCGTTGTCGCATCGCTAGTATACAAATTAAAACATGCAAATAAAATAAATTAAATGTTCGATAATTGTTTCCGACACTTATCACACGAATTCTATCGCCTGCGCCGTTCGCCATAACTCATCTCGCGTTCTCGCTCGTTCGATTAAATGCGACACCTGTCTGCTTCCGTCGCGTGTATCGTTTTGATCTAGACGCTCGCTAGACTAAAACCGTCTTTATATTTTTAATCATACACACAATCAAGTAATAATCGCGCGTGGTTTCGCGTCTATCGCGATATTTGTCCGTATTCGTTCTATCGCACCCCTCGTGTTGTATGGTTGATACGCCCGCTCTCTCTCGACGTCTCTCGATCGTCGCGTTACGATCGACTTACGATTCGCGATCACTTCTTAGTCTTGGATTAATTGCGGCTCGTGGTTCTAAATACCTCGAACTCCTCACGTCTCGTCCGCCGCTCTCTCCTCACGTCTCGTCCGCCGCTCTCTCCTCACGTCTCGTCCGCCGCTCTCTCCTCACGTCTCGTCCGCCGCTCTCTCCTCACGTCTCGTCCGCCGCTCTCTCCTCGTCCTGCGTTGCGCCGTCCTCTGCCCCGTCCCGGCGTTCCGTCTCCGTCTCCGCCTCGGTTCCTGGAAACTATGTGGACTGCATCCGTCCACCGGTTGCAGGGTTAGTTTTTTCGGAGTGGTGGTGCAGGGGGAGGGGCGGAGCCCCTCCCTCGCCCACGCGTTCTATTTGCTACACATAAATAAATGAATCTGGTAAGGTACGTTCTATTAAATGTACATGGTGTCAGAAAAATTAGGTTTTATTTAGTAAATTTTTTTTGTTAATAACTTTTAAAACAACGAGCGACGGCTAAACCTTTTGATAGTTACTCAGGGCGATGACCTTAACAATATATGTCAAGGTCAAGGTTATTAAGGCTGGGTCCCCTTTTGTCGATATTTACCCAGACTTGGTCACTCTGATTGGTCCGGTATGATAACTCTCCGAGATATGGACATACATTTGAACAAAAATATCTACACATTAGTTGCGGCTATCGAATACATCGGCGGAAATAATAACAATGAAATAGGACATTACATCGCGTACTGCCATTGAATAATAGGTAAATGGCAGGTATACGATTATCTCAATAAAAACAAATGGCCCATCACAGCACCAGCTAGAGTGCTTCTGCAAAAGAAAAATTTGTTTATTAATTTTATTACAAAAAGAACACAATTTTTGTACTTTTCTTAAACAATTTTCTTTCTATTTCCATACGACAGCACCCACACAACACACAAACAGGGTTTGGAGTCAAAAAATACTACGCGAGTGACGAACCGTAGGGTCTCTGTCATTGCTGTGACACACACTCAGATCCACACACACACAATTACACACACACACATATACAGGGTGGGGCAAAAACTTTCTACCTGAAATATTTCCGTTATTTGTAATAATATGGAAAAATGTTATATACAAAACTTGAATGATATGGAGGGGGACATAATGTGATATAAATACTTTTTACGTGAGTGGAAACGTAGAGGAGATTTCAAGGTGATCTTTGTTTTTTTAATTGGAACTACCCTAATTTTCTTATATAAATAGATTCTTCGCAATTTTTAGCATAAAAAGTTATAAGGGTAGGATGGCCAAAAAGTTACTAGTTTACGAGATATTTTATACTTTAATTTGGCATAATTTCACATAAACTATGAAAGATCTCGTCAAATATTCATTTTTCGATGACTTCACCTCAATTCTTTTATGCACAAAATAATGAGAGGTATCAATTGGTGTAAAAAAATAAACAGTTGTTTTTAAGAAAAAATATGTAATTTGCAAATAGCTACTACATATTTGAATATCACATATACATACTTGAATATCACCGTCAAGGTCACATAAAAATCACTTTCAATTTTTTAAATAGAACCCCTATTTTACATTACATATTCTTGTAGCTTACCTCGAGAGCTTTCCAGAACACTATAATTAAGTTATTTTTCATCAAGTACTTTTCGAGTTATAAGGCTTGAAGTTTACAGTATTTTAAAATAAAATACAAAATATCGTGTATATTAAGTTGCTATTAAGAAAAAGTATGTAATTTGCAACATGCAGCTGCATACTTTTTTTGAAAGCAATTATGTGTTTTTTTTACACCAATTGATTGGTCTTATTATTCTATGCATAAAAGTATTACGGTAAGATTACCGAAAACTGAATGTTTTACAAAATATTTTGTATTTTATGTCAAAATACTGTAAATTTTAAGCCTTATAACTCGAAAAGTACTTAATGAAAAAAATACTTAATTAGAGTGTTTTGGAAAGCTCTCGAGATACGCTACAAGAATATGCAAAAAAAATAGGTTCCATTTAAGCAATTGACGGTGACCTTTACGTGATTTTCAAATGACTATTCAAGGTCAAATCTTTTCCACTATCTTATGTCCCCCTTAAAGTCACACAACTTTTGCTTGAAACATTTTTTTGTATCTTTTAGACTATACGAGATATTTCGATGGCAAAGTTAAAATAGAACACCCTGTATTATACAGGGTGAAACAATAACTATTAGCATCTTAAATATCTTCGAATCTATAAGGTCTAGACGAAGATTTGTGTAACCAAAATTGCACGGTACGAAGGGGGCTATCATATGGCGATAATAACTTTTGTCCAGGTAGAGGCGCTTCGGAGATATTAAGGTCACCTTGAATTTTTTGAATGGAACCATCCTATTTTTTTGTATAAATCGATTCCTTGCAATATTTTTCATAAAAAATTATGAGGGTAAGATCGCCAAAAAGTGAACAGTTTACGAGATATTTCATACTCAAATTTGACATAATTTTACATAAACTATGAAATAACTCGTAAAATATTCATTTTTCGATAATCTTATCTTAATATTTTTATGCACAAAATAATAAGAGGAATCAATGGTGTAAAGAAAACACATAGTTGTTTTTAAGAAAAAGTATGTAATTTGCAACTAACAGCTAAAGATTTTTTCTTATAAACAATTATGTTTTTTTATGCCAATTAATTCCCCTCATTATTTTGTGCATAAAAGTATTGAGATAAGATCATCGAAAAATGAATATTTTACGAGATATTTTATAGTTTATGTAAGATTATGTCAAATTAAAGTAAAAAATATCTCGTAAACTATTCACTTTTTGGCCATCCTTTTCTCATAATTTCTTATGCAGAATATTGCAAAAAATCGATTTATGTAAAAAAATAGGATGATTCCATTAAAAGAATTCAAGGTGACCTTGATATTTCCGTAGCGCCTCTACCTGGACAAAAATAATTATCGCCATATGATAGCCCCCTTCGTACCGTGCAATTTTGTTTACACAAATCTTCGTCTAGACTTTATGAATTCGAAGATATTTAAGGTGCTAATAGTTATTGCCTCACCCCATGTATATTATACCTATAATATGTTAAACATATATATATATATATATATATATATATATATATATATATATAAGTTAAATTTATATTACCTTCAATTACACATTGTACATATCCATTAGAATCAATCAGTGCATTTCCTACCTCATCCCTGTATAAAATTCCACGCTTTTTCTTCATCACTGTATGTGCCATTTAGATATATATTTCTCTTTTATTTATGTACATATACAAACTAAAATCTATTTATAAATGAGGTTATGCATCTCGCCATTTATCTTATATCAGTCTTGCACTCTTGCTCTTCCTCAATACCAGGTACATAGAGTATTGTGAAAAGTGCGACTGTACTCGTAAGACGAAGAGAGTTCATTACGTTACTTCCTACAACACGAACGAATTAGTGTACATTTAGTGCAAAAGTGCAAAGAGTGCAAGCAGCACGAACAAACCTATAGGTTTCATCATTAGACCATGGAAGCACAAGACATGTTGTATCTTCAAACTTCTCTTAAAATGTAGAAAATTGTAAGTATAATCAATATAATTAATTAAGTAATACAGTGGAATACAATGAACTTTAATACGTGTAATACTGCAACGTAATAAAATTATAACTAAAGAGTAAAACTTTGGAATGCATAATAATAACTAGAATAAGGTGTTAAGAAACCTAAATCTTAAGTAAACTAAACGAACATTCGTTGAGCTTCCAAGACAGCTCTATCAGGGATGATAGCTAACTCAGCATAATTTTGGGGTTCATCTTCTACTCCTAAGGCATTAATGTAAGCCTCAATCAATGATCAATTTGTCTCTTATTTTTGACGTTACCTGTCAAACCCATATATCTTCGTAATGTAATTTCTCCGTTGATCTTCATTAATAACCCTCGTGCAACATATCCGAGACTTGTAAAGGGTTGATCGAGCTACCCCTAAATCTCGTTTGAACCCATAGTATAGATTTTCATCTATGGCAGTCATAGCCTGGTTCTAATTAACTAGCTTTCCACTAGTTAATGTATTTACTCTCCCCCATGGGAAATCATTATATAGTCGAAGTGCTCTTCCTATTATCATGAATGAGTGAGTCCTGACCCACTTGCTTGCATGAGAGTTAACTTGAGACGTAAAGCAATGTCAGGTATTAAGACATCAAGGCGAGTAAAAACATTGCTGCATTTGTTTTGTTAATTCCCTGCATGTATCCCTTATAGATTGCATTCAGGGTACCTGAATGAAGATTAACAACCACTCCTAATTCGTCTCTAACTGCTGCATTGATCTTATTGCAAAATTCGACTGTCACTTGACCACGTTTACTCAGAGCACAATAGGCATTAGGGATGTACCCGATAGCGAAATGTCGAGCTGGAACACGAAGCCCTTGCGTAAAGTAGTAACAGTACAAGAATGCTTCTGGAAATGTTAAATTCCCGATTTGTTCAGGAGTTGGAGGATAATTTGGAGGGATTTCAGCATTATCCCAGTGAGTTGTAACTGGACGAGTCCGAATAAATTGGGCATAGTTCGCCTCATTGTACTCACCAAGAACATAAAATATATTTGTAGGAAATAGTAATATTTTTTAGTTTGTTTTTTGTATTTCCGCCATTATACTAGGAAGCGCCTCGCGCGCCAAGAAGAGCGGTGGCGCTGAGGAGGCGAAGGGGGGCACGCACGCTGTAAGGAAGAGGAGACATGCCGTGGATATAGTCTTGTAACTACGAATAAAGAAGAGATTTTTTCTATATCTAAGAGAGCGTACGAATCTGTAGTGTATTGACCTCTCCTATCTCCCGGAATCGAATTAGCATATATTCTGGCGACCGTGACAGGACCCGAGACTCTCGGGTCGGGCCGGGAGTGAAAAGGAATCGCATAAGAATATACAAGCTACGGAAAACCCGCGTAGTCGTGCGAACGGCCTTTTCTAAAACGCTCTCGACATTACAACAAGAAGGCAGAAAAGAAACGCACGACATAGACAAGATTTAAGCATTGTTCGCACTATTCAAGGATAAAATATAATTTAGCGAGTGAATTAGAAGAGCTAAACGAAAAGATCTTCCAGGAAATGCAGGAGGGAGATATACAGGAAGCGGAAATGCTGAAGGAAATCGAGGGAGCAGATGAGTATCGTATCAAATATCAGCAAACAAAGGTCAATGTTTTACGGATTATCGACCCCTCCGCTAGAACAAATGTTGAGGTGCACGCGAGCACAAGTAACAATAATAACAGTAATACAACAACGGTCTATACAAATTCGACACAAGATAAGAGATACAAACTGCCAAAAATCGAGCTACAGAAGTTTAACGGTGACTTAAAGGAATGGTTATTGTTCTGGAATCTCTTCAGAAATATTCACGACGACAAATCCATCTCCAAGGAGGACAAATTCCAATATCTAGTGCAAGCCATGGTGAAAGATTCGAGAGCATACGAGCTTGTTAATAGTTACCCCCCAACGGCTGAAAACTACGATAAAGTCATTAAGAGTCTTAATAGCCGTTTTGGTAAGGATGAACTGTTGATTGAAGTATATATACGCGAGTTACTTAAATTAGTATTAAGCAACACTACTAAGAAAGAAGCTAAACCATCAATAGTGAATCTTTATGACAAGCTCGAAACACAACTGAGAGCTCTCGAATCTCTCAACGTCACCACGGAAATGTGTGCAGCTATGCTGTATCCTCTAGTTGAATCGTCTCTGCCTGAAGAATTACTAAGAGTGTGGCAAAGACATCCGTCTTCTGCAACTATGGGAGAAAATGGTGCTAGTGATCGCTTAACAAAGTTAATGAATTTTTTACAGACAGATGTAGAAGCGGAAGAGAGGATAGCCATGGCTGTCAGTGGTTTCGGAATGAACACAGCAAAGGACAGCAAAGAGAGGAGAGGAAAGAGTTTGAAACCGGAAACAAGTGGAACATCGACAGCTGCAGGCCTTCTCAATGCCAGAGAAACACGTCACAAAATGTATCTTCTGCAGCGACAATCATGACAGTTTGCTATGTGACAAGGCGAGGAAGAGGTCCATGGAAGAAAGAACAGAGGTTGTGAAAAGTAAAAAGGCATGTTTTCACTGTCTCAAGATAGGTCACAGCTGTAAGTATTGTAAATATAAAGAGAGATGTGCTTGGTGTGGCGGAAAGCATGTTATTTTAATGTGCCGCAAGGTTTCCAAGGAGACAGTCAAAAACACAGACAATACGGACAAGAAAACGGAGGAACAAAGTTTGGCAAATTTATCCTTGAATCCCAGAATATTTCTACAAACATTACGTGCCAAGTTATACAATGGTCATAAGGAACAGATTGTACGAGCAGTTCTAGATACAGGTTCTCATCGATCTTACATCGCAAATCAGGTTGCAAAACATTTTGGATTCGAGCAGCTGGGCAAGCAATCCATGACTCATCTACTTTTTAGAGGAACTAAAACCCAACCATAAGAACATATTTGTTATCGCATCCATTTATGTGGTTTAAATAATGGTTTTGCTTGCAATTTCATAGCCTTCTCCCAAGACACAATCTGCCAAAATATACAACAGATAACCAAGGGGCCATGGCAAGAAGAATTACAACACGATCAATAGAGCTAACGCATATTGGACAAGAGGAACGACCGATATTCCTACTGATAGAAGCAGACATCCTGGGTAAGTTATACACCGGGAAAATTGTCAATCTCAATTGTGGTCTTACTGCCATATAAACCAAGCTTGGTTGGACATTATTGGGAAAGATTCCGAACGAACAACCCCAAGATACAGCACTAGTAGTCACTTTGATGTTCTCTCAAGATGCAAGCATAGCAGATATGTGGAAGCTCGACGTGATTGGAATTGAAGATCCGATCCAAAGATCATCTAAAGAAGAGCATCAACGAGAAGTTCTGGAAAATTTTCGAGAAACAATCAAGCTCAATCGCTCAGGAAGATACGAAGTAGTACTCCCATGGAAAGAAAACCACCCGCCTTTTAGTGAGAACCGAGACATCGCGGAGAGGAGACTGGAGATTACATTAAAGAAACTAAAGGAGAATAATTTAATTCAGGATTACGAAAAGATTTTTGATGAATGGCTAAACGAAGGCATTATAGAAGAAGTACCGGAAAAGGAACTGGATGAACCCGGATTTTACCTACCACACAGACCCATCATCAAGAATAATAGTACCACTCGTATTCGACCAGTTTTCGATGCATCAGTCAAAGGAACAAACCGACCTTCACTGAATCAGTGTCTAGAAACAGGACCTAACTTCATTGAACTGATTCCTTCACTACTTTTACGGCTCAGAGAAAACAAAATTGGAATTATAGCTGACATCCGCAAGTCCTTTCCAAAAATCAGCGTATCTCCCAAGAAACGCAACGTCTTGAGATTTTTGTGGAAAAGAACACAAGACCAGACCTCATAGTAGTATATCGACATTGTAGAGTAATTTTCGGTGCCACTAGTAGTTTTTTCTGCTGGGAGCCACTATCGATTTACACCTAGAGCACGCACTGGAGAATACCAAGAACGACAAGGAAAGAAATATTCTCAGTAAGTTAAAAGAATCCTTTTACGTTGATAATTGTGTTTCCAGCGTCGACTCTAAAGAAGAAGCAATCACATTCCAAGAAAAGGCGACTTCCATTATGGCGACTGGTGGTTTCGATCTAAGAGGTTGGCGACGGTCTTATGATGAGAATAATAAACGAGAAATTCAAGTACTAGAATTAACGTCGGACACTCAAGAAGATACTCTAAGGATATCATCGTCTACGTTATTACAAACACACCCGGATAAGGTAACTAAAAGAGAGATTTTATCTTATACTCATAAGATATTCGACCCTATCGGAATAGCATGTCCTGTAGTAGTAAAACCTAAGATACTATTGAAGAGATTATGGAGCAGCAACGTAGACTGGGATACTGAAGTAGAGGATGATATCAGGAAGACATTCTTACAATGGCAACTAGAATTAAAATTACTTTGTCAAGCGAGAATCTCACGTTGGACATTGGGAGATCACCAAAGTACTGTCTCATCTTTTTACAGACGCTAGTCAAGAAGCCTATGGAGCCGTAATATTTGCTAGAGTCCAGTCGGAGAGCAGTGTAGAAGTTCACTTCATCGAGGCCAAATCCAGAATAGCTCCCAAGGAAAAGGCTACAATCCCGAGATTAGAGCTATTAGGAGCCTCAATAGGTGCTAGACTTATTAATAGAGTAACGACCGCCTTAAACAATCGTCAAATCGAACAATACTACTGGACGGACTCGTCGACGGTACTAACCTGGATCCAAAGAGACACACGATTGGCTACGTTCGTTTGGAATAGGGTACAGGAAATAAGACAATTGACTAATCCAACTCGTTAACAACATGTTCCGGGAGATATGAATCCAGCCGACCTTCCATCAAGAGGATATAATGCCAGACAATTGCTGGAAACACACTGGTGGGAGGGTCCACAATGGCTCAAGTTTCCTAAAGAAATGTGGCCAAATTCTCGACCCATAATAAATGAAGACTTGGTGGCACACGAAGCACGGAAAACGGTAAACAAGGAGAGAAAACTTATCGAACATACTGCCACTACAGTCATGAGTAATATGAGTGAAAATCAAGAAGAACAGAGATTAACAGATCGCCTATTGTTTTTATCAAATTATTTACGAATTATACGTACATTAGCTTGGATGAGAAGATTCATAGTCAACAGTCAACAGAAGAGAGAACTCCGGTCCAAGACAGCTTTTACAGCGAAAGAAATACAGTCAGCGGAGACAACGTTGTTACGACTGGTACAAGAAGGAAGCTTTTCTAAAACACTCATGTCCAAATTGAGAGCTATGGATATATACAAAGACGAATCAGGTCTTCTGAGAACTTCTGGTCTTTCTCAGGTCTTCTGAGAAAGAAGAGCTTAATTTCCAACAGACAAGATACACTGGATTTCCGTCACCCCATTATATTATATTCTCGTCATCCTATCGTCGTTAAATTAATTGAATATACACATAGAAAACTAGGACACGCACATATAGAAATCGTCATGAATCATCTACGAGAACAATATTGGATCCTAAAAGGCAGACAGGCAGTTAGTTTAGTAACACGGAAATGCATCACATGTAGAAGATACAATGCAAAAAATATCGAAAGTTCACCAGCAGTATTACCAGAAAATCGAGTGAGAGAAGCAGCAGTCTTTGAAATTACTGGCATAGACTTCGCAGGCCCTCTATTCTTACGAGATGAGACTAAAGCATGGATCTGTTTATTCACCTACGCAGTTTACCGAGCAATTCATCTAGAGTTGGTGACTTCCTTGTCTACAGAATTATTTTTAGAAGCCTTTCGTCGATTCATAGCACGAAGAGGACGTCCATCAACGGTTTACACGGACAACGGGACCAACTTCATAGGAGCTAATAGATATCTTCAAGAAATCGATTGGTCAAAAATTGAAGAATATAGTTCGGCTGAGAAGATTCAATGGACCTTTAACCCACCCTCAGCAGCCTGGTGGGGAGGATGGTGGGAACGGTTAATCCGATCCATAAAGGAACTCTTACGTAAGATGCTGAGACGAGCCCTTTTAAATTATGAAGAGCTCACAACTATACTTTGCGACTGCGAAGCCATCATTAACTCACGGCCGATCACATATTTAGCAGAAGATCCTCAACAATTGATACCGTTATCTCCAGCACTGTTCTTACAGGATTTAAGAAACAGCGAAGTACCAGACATGGACATCATAGAATCCACGGAAAAACTCAACAGAAGAATAAAATATCGCCAAGAACTCCGTGATCAATTGCGACATAGATTCAGAATCGAATATCTAGGACAGCTATCTCGAAGAAATAAACTGAAATCAAATTCCGAAACGGATATTAAAGTGGGAGACATCGTTTTCATCGGCAACGATCAGTCAAAATGTCTGGACTGGCCACTAGGCAAAGTAACTCAGCTATTCCCGGGAGATGACAAAGTACGCGTTGTAAAACTGAAGACAGCAAGCGGAGAATTAGTTCGACCAGTGCAAAGACTCTACCCATTAGAGCTTTCTACGAATGAACATAACGAGATATCAGAAGAATTCCTGAAGCAGTACAAACGATCTTTGGATACAGGTAAATCAATACCTGAATCAAACGAGAAAGAGAGTGAACCTCAACACAAGAAAGAGACCGATACAGACGAAACACCAGAGAGAAGAGAAGACGGGAAGACGGAACGACGTACGCGAAGCGGACGAAAAGTCATCACACCTAAGAAGCTGTTAGGCGTACAATAACGAAATATCCTTTTATTCATTCTCTATATCCGTTAAGTCAAGAGGGAAAGCGAATAATTTCTTTTATTTTATTTTATTCTGTTTATTTGAGCTGTTACCACCTCAAAGGAGGGGAAAGAGATGTAGGAAATGGTAATATTTTTTAGTTTGTTTTTTGTATTCCCGCCATTATACTAGGAAGCGCCTCGCGCGCAAAAAAGAGCGGTGGCGCTGAGGAGGCGAAGGGGGGCACGCACGCTGTAAGGAAGAGGAGACGTGCTGTGGATATAGTCTTGTAACTACGAATAAAGAAGAGATTTTTTTCTATATCTAAGAGAGCGTACGAATCCGTAGTGTATTGACCTCTCGTATCTCCCGGAATCGAATTAGCATAATATTATCTAGAAAACCTCTTTTTATCCATTCAACAAAGCTGGTACGAGAATTCAAAGTAGTCTCAAATTTATGATTAGGAATCATTGGTGACAATGCTTTCCCTACTGCAATGGCTTTCCGCAATGGAGGGTTAGGTATGTTAGCCGCATGATAGCGTTCTTTTGCAAACACATGAGCCAAAGAGAGGAGAAATTTATCATCATAGGGTGGTAGGATTGGCCATCGTTGTAGTGGAGCAAACTTCAGTGCAGCAGTTACTGGACTTCCAGCAATGTAGTGTCTTAAGAAAAATTGATTATTGCATATACCAAGATCCCCATATAAACCCGCTGGAGGTGGTTCTACTTCAGAAGCTGGCACTTCTGGATTGGGAGGAGGTACGTCAGCACCTACTGCTGGTCTACGAGGAATTGCTCCTGTGCCTGCAGCTGCAGGTGGTATAGGCAAATGACCTAGTGGTGATCCATGAGGTTGACGCAGTGGGACATATTCTTGGTTGTTGTCAGACATAATGATACTAGGAAAAGAGAAATTATAAAGTTTTAATACAATATAATAACTATTTTTGTTGTATCTTCTAATGTTAAATTAACAAGATTTTTAATAGGATTTTTACCCGATGCAGCTTGATATTCTTGCACCTCGGCTTAGAAAGAAATTGTATTTGTAATATTTTGCCATTGAACAAAGGAGAACTTTGACCATTGATAATCGATCTTTGTTATAGTATCTTTTGTTTTATTCATGAGTTGTGCGAAAGGAATCACAGATGATTTTATAACGCGGAGGCATTTTTCAGGAGAGAGGAGTAAAATATTGAAAAGAATCTATATTACTGGAAGACGTTGCTGAAGTTAATTGACCAAATCAATTTTAAAATTTATATATCTAGTCCTAATTTTCATTTCATTATCAACTGTTAATAAATTATTTTAGTTTCTTTCATTTTTTCTTCAAAATTATATCGAATATATGGATGCGGATGAAGATAATATTTCACATTAACTTTTAGAAGATTTTCCTTTACATCCAGTTATCACAATTCGCTGGGCAAATCCTTGAATAATTAAAATCAGATCATTTAAGAGCGTTGTAAGTCCCCATTATTAGTCTGAAATGCTTTGTTGACAGACTGGGTTTCATTCAATATAGGTTCCAAGAACATAAAATATAACTCGTTACGAATGTCTGTGTACATATTGTACAAGAGCTCTGCAGTGTAACATTTGTTACGTCCAGACTCGGGAAAGGGAGAATCAGTGGAAGGACGTAATCTACTTATCTCTAAGCAAACGCCTTATGGCGCGTGCCTTCGAGTCGAACAAACTTACCCAAGGACCCGAACAGGTCAACGATCGGAAGGGTCGCTTTTACTGTGTCGGCAGGCCCGTTCGTTTGGTGGTCCCTTTTCGGTAAAGGAACTGAATCCTTGTTATCTAGGACGGGACCTGTGCGATTTCGGAGAGAATGGAAGTGCGAGCGGGTTAATAAATAATTATAAAAATTAATTTATTAATCATTAAAATTTCGATTTATTCATGGAAGCGAATATGAAAATATAAAACTAATTGTTTTACAATAAAGCGGTTATAAAAGATATCTTACAAATACGTTTTGTGGGAGTGAATGTGCGTAATTGTTCTTTGTCGCGGGTGTTACATAGGTTCAAAGGTCGGAATTCTATATGAGGGAAGATTTTAATGTTTAGATTTTAATCCCGATTTGAAGTTACAATATGATATAGAAATAAATACGAAAAATAAGATCAGCATGTAAGTGAGTTTCGTGACGTGTAAGGAATTATTAGACTTCTTCCAGGGAAACTGTAGAGGGGGATATTTTCTTTAGAGGATTTGGATAGGGACTCCGATCGGGAAGAGGCGGCTGGGAATGAACCACGGGATGAGGGTGTCTGGAGGACTTTCGATCAGCGCCTTACGTAGTTCCTCATGATCTACGTCATCAGGGCCTATGCAATATATTCCTTCCGGTAGGGGAAGCTCGAGGGGAGGAAACTGAGATATTAGCCAGTCGCGAAGCTGATCATTGCTCAACTCTCTTGGGAAGGGGCGACTCTGTCTCGGAATCAGACGATTCGTTATCGATATCGATCAATTCTGAATCGCACAATTCCTGTTCCAAGAGTCTCTCTCTTCCTTCGAGGTCGTGCGATTCTTCCTCGAGAAAGGACTCGAGATGACGAGGGGAGGAAAAGGGGGAATCGCCGAGGATGATAGTTGAAGCGGAGGACGGCGATCTTGGAGGAGAATCGATTTGTTCTGGAAGAGAACAAGAGGAGTCGAGGAGGGGGACCGGAGAATATCGGGGACTGCAGGGATTAAATATGTCGCTACGAGTATCGATATTACTATTATCTGTCGGTTCGTAAACGCTGTTGTTTGTTAGTTTAGAATAAGAAAGAACACATTCTGCCAGAGCCCGAGCCAATTGTTTCCTAATATGCCTATTACAATGGTTTTGACTGCATTTAATGGACGTTCGCGATCTTCGTTTATTGGTATTCTCCACTAAGGGAACAATAATTGAAATAGTGGAGGAGAGGAAAGAATCGAAATTGGTTGAGAAACAATTCCCGGGTTTAGTTGTAATTCTAAATTTTATATAAAATTTGTATATTTAAATATATATACATATAGTGTATATATATATATATATATATATATATATATATTTCTTGACGGAAATAATGAAGTTGGAAAATATTAGTGAAGAAAAATCACGGATCCAATGCTGCGAAAGCGGTGAATCCGGAATGACCGTTGGAAAAGTCACGGATCCAATGCTGCAAAAGCGATGAATCCGGAATGACTTGCTTAAATGAAGAAAGGTCTCGGATCCGGCACTGCGGATGCAGGGAATCCGGAATGACCGTTGGAAAGATCACGGATCCAATGCTGCGGAAGCGATGAATCGCGAATAACTTGTTTAAATGGAGGAAGGTCACGGATCCGGCACTGCGGACGCAGGACCGGAATAACCGTTGAAAAAGTCACGGATCCAATGCTGCGAAAGCAATGAATCCCGAATGAGTTGCTTAAATGAAAGAGGGTCATGGATAGATGATGGAAATTTGGAGGGAGTTTTAATTATTTAAATTTTGTAACTGATTAAATTCTCTGATTAAAGACTGATTAAAATCAATTTACAGTGATAAAATAGCTTTTAATTTCACCTTTAAACCCAAGTATTATTTCATTAACAAATGGAGAAAACTATGAATAAGTAGAATCTTGAAATGTTCGGATAACTTACTACTTGTTGAACTGAATTGGAGAAGTCTCGGCTGTGCGCTCCGGGGAACGTGGTCTTCGTTAGGGTTCTTGTTCTGGCAGCTTGTACGCACCGCACTTTAACTCGTGCTTACTTGGCGTTCGCACTTATTTCGAGACTCTACTTAATAGTAATCGTCGGTGAAAAAACCTGGTTTATATTCCGTTTTTAGTTTACGCTCTCCATTAGATCATAGAGAAATCTAACGAATAAGAATTCTCAATGCAGTCTTACTTATCCCTTCCATGGGATAAATTGGAATAATATAACAAATCAGAGGACGTCTTCTAAAAATGGAAAGTCTTAGGATTTATCGGCGGTGTTTATTTAATATTACCTTTAATCGATTGCGCGACTTTTATTCTGATACAGAGTTCACTCGCGGACGACACACTTATCGTCGCGACTGGCAAGAACTTGGTTCGTACCCGGATGAGAGCGTCCGTTACGGCTCATAATGTTATCAGCTGGATAAATAGGCTCGGCTTATCGGTGGCTACTGAAAAGACAGAAGCTCCTATTTTATGGGAAGAAAGCAGATAACCTACCAAGTTATATAGTTATCAACGACTTGTGCATCGATCTAGCGCCGAGCATTAAATACTTGGGGGTGTTCATAGATACTAAATGGACATTTAGTGACCATTTTGCTTATATGGAAGGTAGAGTGGAACGCATAATTGGGACACTGAATAGGCTTATGCCAAATCTCAGGGACCCAGATGAGAGACGTCGTAGATTATTCGCCAATGTAGTATTGTCAGTTTTGCTCTACGGTGCTCCGGTCTGGGGTAATAAGCTCTTGACTAGTAAACGCCATATGGCGTTAAATAGACTGATGTGTTCCGTGGCGCAGAGAGTAATCTCTGCGTATAGAACAGTTTCCGGGAACGCGGCCTTTCTGCTCGCTAGGATTCATTCTCTAAGGTTCCTGGCACCGATGAGGAAGAAGGTATATGCTCAGCTGAAAGGGCTCAAGGATGAGGGGCTATACACACCGAAGACGAGGGATGCGGTAAAGGAAGCTGAGTTCACAGATATGTGCGAGCGTTGGCGAACTTATCTGGAGAGACCGAACACCCCGGGGGAATACACCAAGATGGCGGTCGTACCCCATTTGGAAAATTGGATGAAGAGAAAGCACGGAAGTTTGTCGTTCCACCTGACGCAAATTTTAACGAGCCACGGGTGTTTCGCAAAATTCCTACGACGCATTGGCTACGACGCATTGGAAAACGTGCAGACGATAGCTGCGACTTTTGCGGCGAAGAAGACAGCGCTATACATACGCTTCGTGAGTGCCCGGCCTGGTAGCCCAGTCATTTTAGATAAAAATCGAGCGAAACCTTGGAAAAAATCTTAGCAAGCTGAACTTTGGCACAGACCTTTGTTTTTGCATAAGATTGAAGGGGAAAAAAGTTTACCATTGTAGTGGCCGCTAAGAAAAATAATTAAACAAATAGGGCTCAAATTCCGTTCTTTTGCAAATATCTCGTTAAATATCAATTTTACAAAAAAATACAAGGGTAGAAAATTAAAGAGTGAACAATTTTGCACAAGAAATGTTGTATAAGTTTTTTTCGTACGAGCAATACTTTTCACGTAAGAAATTATGCAAGATGTACGCTGCGCGGTGAATTTACGGAGCGCGCCGACAGATGTTACGTGGATTGAAGCGTCACACTCGCGCACAAAAAATGTCATAACTTTTGAACGAATCATCGTACAGAAATGAGCAAAGAATCGTTGAAAAGCTGAAGGTTTCAGCAATTTGTTTCGTTATTCTACGACAAATTTTTAAAATTCTACGATGGTTTAAACAAAATGTTACATGTAATTTTTGCCTTTCATAAAATCTATCACAAGTAGGTTCCAAATTGTTTAAAAAAAACGCCTGCAGGATATTACAGTATATACTTCATACTTTGACCAAACGAAAGGAAAAAAATTACAAAATTTTTTTTCTTTAAAATCAAGCTATTGAGATTTTTAGTAATTTTCAAAATTTTTGATGAAACGTTAAACTTGAAATCGTCATAACTTTGAGAAAAATTGCATTAGAAAAGTTTTTAAAAAAACAATTGAAAACTTGGAATGTCTACTTTTAGGTCCCATATCGCAATATTCCGTAATTTTTTGAATTTTTATTTATTTACGTAAATATGCGAGTTATTGCGAAAAACCTGTTTTAATTTGTACTGATTCTGATCGTCATTGACATGATGTATCAGAAATATAAACAAACGAATATATACTTACTCAGAATAGTTTTGTATAAAGATTAAGAGTAGGGGGGAGAAGAGAGGGCGCTTGGGACCAAGGACAAAAGGGAAATATTTGGGACGGTGGCCAGCCAGCTTATACCTGAAGGTTGGAGTGTGTGAAAGTTCTTTTTGTACGCAAAAATTATTTGAAGGTTAGGTATGTATGTATATATATATATATTTTTTTTTTAATAAGTATGTATATAGTATGTCTCACATGTAATATTTTAATTCACATTTTAGGCATAATATAACAGAATATTAATATGTTAACAAATTTTATGTTATAGTTTTTGCCAACTTTGCAAGACATAATTGGCAAGCACAAATATCTTTTTATATTTTCTAACTCTTTTTGGAGCTGAAATAAACCATATTTCAAAAGAAAAAGTAAGTATTTCTACAAAAAAAATTAATGTTTGTATTATATACGTAGAGAAATACTAATACATTTCTTTTTTGTAGATACATTTTTATTTAAAAAATGGAAGGTATCTATTTCATCTGCAACAAAGATATCTCAATACAAGAAAGCGTGGTTGTGAAACGGGGAATAGATACTTTAAAAGCCGCTAGTATCGAAAGAAACGATGGTAAATATGAAATTTTAACAGATTTGACTACTATAGAAGTACACAAAAGATGTCGACAAAAATACATTTTAAAAAAGTCCGATAAAATATTTGTTAAGCAATCTGATGCGAGTATTGCTTCAACCTCATTGGAATTCAGCCCTACAAAAAGCAAAATCAGAAAATCCACTTTTGATTTTGTGGTTTTGAAAATAAATGTCTGTTCTGCGGCTTATACGCTTCCAAGGATTACGAAAGGAAACAAAATAAAATAAAACGTCGAATTATTTCGTTCGTTAAAAAGCCTTCTTTTAAGGACACTGTTACAAATATTTTATCAAAAAGACATGATGCTATATCAAAACAAGTTTGTAAACGAATTGCAAGTGTCATTGATCTAGTAGCTGTTCATGCTAGATATTATAGAGACTGTTATGCATTAACAATGGTAAAAGAAAAGGAAAACGAAAGCTCTAAAGGTCGTCCGCTGGATGAAAACGTTGCAAAGGCAATGGATATAATTTATTCGTACATAGAAAATCACGACGATTGTCAATTTACTTTACAAGAATTCAAAGGACTATTGGATGATTCATACCGGATGACAAAATCATAAAATTTAAATTAATCGAACGTTACGAGGAAAATAATATTGTGTGGTCTTCTAAATCTGGTTCTCCAACAATTATTTGCTTTTGAGGTATTGAACATGAAGTTATAACGAAATTATGGTACGAATCAAAATTGCAGAATGAAGAAGAGAAAGATTGCAAATATTAATAGCTGCAGCATCTATCATTCGACAAGATATCCGTTCGCAAGTTTGCCAGAATGACTATTATCTTCCCAGTGATAATATGTTTGAACATGTTAACGATTCCATCCCTGCTTCTCTCGACTTCTTCACAAAAGAAATTATTTTAAAAGATAAAAAAGGAAATCTTGATAACTTAGAGAAGAAGTGTACTGCCATAAATCATGCAATTCTGTGTGCAATTCGTCCGAGATCTTTTATTTCACCTTTACAGATTGGATTGGCAGTGATGTTGCACAGAAAATTCGCTTCTAAACATATTTTAGATATTTTATCTCATTTGGGTGTGTGCTCTTCGTATAAAGAGGCTACGTTATATCAAGTATCTCTTCCTTATATCATCCACGCCCATCAATAAAATCTGGAGCCTTTGCACAATATGTATTCGACAATGCAGATTTTAACATAAATACTATTGACGGCTTAAATACTTTTCATAATATGGGAGGAATTAAAATTGTTACTCCATTATCTGCTATCGAAAGACAAGAACCGATTTATCGATGGAAAGTGATGCCAACAGCACAGGAGATTAGCTTGATTGACAAAATTACGTTTGAATCATATGAAAATATTAATGAAGCAGGATTAAAAAACATACAGGTGCAGAGTATTGATATCCCTCACTTTGAAAAGTCATTTATTTCAAATGCAGATCTGTTATGGATTTACGCAAAATGGAAAACAATTCCTCAGATCCCTGGATGGAATGGATTCATGGCAGAACTCACAAAGTATATGTTTTATAAACAGTCTCGGATCATTTGCTACCGTTTGTTAATGCATCGCCAAACGACTACAGTACTATTTACTCTGTTTTAAATTATTCTGCACGTAGTGCGAATAAAATGGGCTTGCAATATTGCTTTGTAACTTTTGACCAACCTCTGTATTTAAAAGCTGTAGATATTGTTGCATCGCGCAGTGACGAAGATTTATCAAATGTAGTTATTCGATTAGGCGGATTTCATTTACTAATGTCTTATCTTGGATGCATTGGATATATCATGGCAGGAAGCGGCATAAAATAAATACTAAGTGTCATTTATGCGCCAACATCAGTCGACAAAATGCTTACAGGACACGCATATTCTCGAGCAGTTAGAGGGCATACGTTAGTATACTTGGTGCTCCATAAAATAATTTTATCAGAAATAAGTATATCTCCTGAAGAGCATGAAGTACTACAAAATCTCATCGATTTATTTATCCTTCATCCATGTTTAGAAAACATTGATAATAATTCTGTTTTGGAAAATGTAAATAAAAAATTTCAAGAAAAAATGCTTGAAATTGAAAACAGAGGCGACACTGCAAAGTTATGGATCCAATACGTTCGCATGGTGTCAATTGCAAAAAATTTTATACGAGCGGAAAAAATGGGCGATTGGAATCTACATATATCATGCATTAAACAAATGCTACCGTATTTCCACGCTTCAGGTCATTTTAATTATGCAAAATCAGCCCATATATATTTCCAAGAAATGCAAAAAATTAAAAACTCCATGAATGAGGAATTTCGTAAATTCACGAATGGATTTTTTACAATAAGACGTACTGATAAGTTTTGGTCAAGTATTTATAGCGACATGACAATCGAGCAAACGCTCATGAAATCAATGAAAGTTGAAGGAGGCTTGGTTGAGCGTGGAATAACTGACAGCACGGCAAATAAATGGATACTAGGAATGCCCTCTGCTTACGATGTATGTGAAGAAGTTGAAAAATTTTGCGGAATTTCGTTTTCGACTACGGAGCAGCATATAGATGCAAGAGATTTTCGAATTACTCGAGATAATAATAATGCACATAAAATAATGGAATGGTTCAATTCCCATAATCCTTTTCCACACTTAAAAACATTAATGTCTATAACAACGGGAGTGACTGCTACCGATAAAATAAATTGTCATAACGCATTTAACATAGGCATCGCTTCTTTTCAGAAAATAATTGGAAAAAATTTTCATAAAATTAAATTCAAGCGAAATGACAAAATTCTTCTACTCCAAATAATCAACAGCATTATTAAAATACAAGAAGAAATAGTGCCAATTGATCCATTACTGCTATTCCAACGGATTTGCGTCGCTAAAAAAACAAATGAGGAACTGCGGGAATATCTACATTTTGAACTTGCTCCGTATCCTCTGTCATTATTTGATGAGTGTGGTATGCGAAAAACAAAAAAATCGTCCCTTTTCGATGTATTTGAAGCTGTCGATATCCAGATAGATTTAAAAAATTTTGTATATATCATTGATGGAGGGATGTTATTACACCGCGTTGTATGGCACCAAAACGACTCATTTACATGTATTTGCGAAAAGTACATTACGTATGTGCATAAGCATTTTGGTAAAGATGTAATTATTATTTTTGATGGTTACAATAATAGCGCATTCAGCACAAAGGCAGTCGATTAGAGATATTCAACAACAGAAATTATTTTTGATGAAACAATGAATGTTACGACAACGCAAGAAAAATTCCTTTTTAATGAGCGTAACAAAGTCAGGCTGATTTCTCTTTTAATTAACAAATTTGAAGAAGTCAACATTATCGTTAAACAGGCTCCAGATGACGCTGACAGACTAATAGTGCAAACAGCCCTTGAACAATCCTGTAAAAAGGCTGTTATCGTGGCTGATGACATTGACGTATTAGTAATTCTGACAGCATTAGCACCTCTAAATGTCACTATTTATTTTCTAAAACTCGGTAAAGGAAAAGTCGAAAGAAAAATTTATTCGTGCAGAAGTTTAGACAAATTTTCATGTTCTAGGGATAATATTTTGATGCTGCATGCAATATCTGGCTGCGACACTACTTCCTGCCTTTATTTAAAAGGAAAAATTAAAATAATAAAATTGTTTGAAACAAATGAAAAATTCCAGCAGGCTGCACAGGCTTTTAAAATACAAAATTAAATGCACGAAACAATTTTTCGTAATGGTATTACGTGTCTTCTATCGATCTATGGTGTTTCAGATAAAGTATCATGCATCGATGAGTTTCGATACTCTTGCTTTACGAAAGCTGTTCGTAAAAATAAGGCTGTTAATTTAGCTTGTATACCGCCTACATCAGATGCAGCTCGACAGCACTTGTATAGAGTGTATTTGCAAGTACAAAAATGGCTTTTTAATATAAATCTTCCGGCTAAAAACTGGGGCTGGAAAATGAAAGAAACATTTGAACCGTTAAAAATGCATAAGCCACCTGCGGAAACCTTATTAAATATAATTTTCTGTAATTGCAAAATGGGTTGTGAAAAAGGATGTACTTGCAGAAAATCAGGATTATTCTACACTTCTGTTTGTGGATATTGCCAAATACAAAATTGCACAAACATAATGGTTCCACAGATAGAAAAGCAGGATGAAGATGAAGAACTGCAAGAATTAGAAAATATATAAATTTATATTTTTAATCAACAGTAAAATATAAAACTTAATCAGCTGTAATATGTATTTTATATTTCGATTTTTTTATTATGTATTATATATTTCGTTTTCATTTTACATTGACCGACAAGTTAATTTTACTTATTTATTATATATTATGTATCTCATTTTTTTATATTTGACCGACAATGTGATTTTGTGACTAGTTTAATTTTAATTTTCTTTTGACTTCAGTTTGTCCGTCTCATTTTACTTATATTATTTATTATATATTATATATCTCATTTTGTTTTTATATTTGACCGACAATGTGATTTTGTGATTACTTTAATTTTAATTCTCTTTTGACCTCAGTTTGCCCATCTCCATATTAAATTAAAGTATATTATATATCAATTTACGCATTAACAACTCAGTTGCACTTTCATTGCCCTTTATTAGGTTTTCTTAAAATATAGAACTACATTTTTGTAAAATAAAATTGTTTTTTGTTATGATTCATTATTTCTCTCTATCCTTGGTCCCAAGCGCCCTCTCTTCTCCCCCTACTCTTAATCTTTATACAAAACTATTCTGAGTAAGTATATATTCGTTTGTTTATATTTCTGATACATTATGTCAATGACGATCAGAATCAGTACAAGTTAAAACAGGTTTTTCGCGTATAACTCGCATATTTACGTAAATAAATGAAAATTCAAAAAATTACGGAATATTGCGATATGGGACCTAAAAGTAGACATTCCAAGTTTTCAATTACTTTTTTAAAAACTTTTCTAGCGCAATTTTTCGCAAAGTTATGACGATTTCAAGTTTAACGTTTCATCAAAAATTTTGAAAATTACTAAAAATCTCAATAGCTTGATTTTAAAGAAAAAAATTTTGTAATTTTTTTCCTTTCGTGGGGTCAAAGTATGAAGTATATGGGACTGGCAGAGGATCGTACTGAAACGTGCTTTAGGATTGGATCGGGATTTTGCCCTAATCGATATAATCGATACTATACTCAGGAATTGGGAGCACTGGTACGCCTTTTCCGCCTTTACGGAGGAAGTGATGAGGGAGAAGGAAGAGGAGGAGAGGCGTCGTGAAAGGGCGAGAGCTACTACCTCTCCGTCCTTTGAGGATGAAGAAAGTGGCTGAGGATAGACGATAGCTCGTATGTACACGTCTATCATTCATCGTTTATCATTCATCGTTTTACCTTTTACATATCCATCTCATCATTCATTATCATCTCACTTTCATTTCGTTATTCATTACATACCATCTTTAGTATCATCTTTCGCCATCATCATTATTATTGTTTTTCGCCTGTGTTTCTCGCCCATGTTTCGCCCATGTTTCGCCCATGTTTGTTTGTTTTGAGTATACGTGATGCGACAAATGGGTGACCGAGAGTGTGATTGAAGGGGGCTGGTGGTGGTGGCGTCCGAGTATCAACTCGGACGCGGCTGTAATTGGTTCCCTCGTGAAATTGAGTCGTGTCGTTCCGTCTTATCCATGTATCCGTTTTGGCTCGGTTCGGTTCGAGACGAACCTCTCTTCAATCTCGGGACTTCGATCGGGGGGATAAGGGTGGGGGTAAAGGGGGGTTGGGGAGGTTTGGCATCTCACGTGTTCGTATATGCGAACGTGTTGGGATGCGTAACAGAGTTTTAGGGAAATGCGGTGCATGGGTATAGCGATATATCTTTCACCCTGCACTAGGGGGATTATATTTCCTTGTATTTGTACACTTTACAGACCACAGGGTTATACGTCACAGGGTTATTCGGGGGCTTAATAATAATATATACACGTTTTAAATTACACACACATACATATATACAATTACTTACATATACACAACACACAATACACGACACAGTAGCTTAGTTATTTAGTTAAGGATTTGGAGGGCGGTAGGTCGGGCAAGTGCCTATTGGGGGGGGGGGAGGGGGATTTGGGTTAGGTTGTGACCGGACGACTAGTGAGAATATGCTTTGGATTTTATTCGTAAGGGTTCTCTTACCTTTAATTTATCGGTCGCCAGCTTGTTTTACCGTCAACAAGCAAGGATTTCCTTGTTCTAAGGGCTCCCGGTATTGTTTCCTTTGTTTTCGGGCCCCGCTGCTCTGCTTCTCCCTTGTCGCTCGTTGTTTTCGCCGTTCCTTTGTTCGGTGCTGTTCTTTGTTCTTACCGATCCTTTGTTCGGTGTCTTCCTCCGTCCCCACTCCTCGCTTTTCCTTAGTTCCCAGAAGCCACGCCTCCTTTGCTTTGTTGGGGCGTCACGCCACCAACGGTCATTTTAGTCAACGCCCCTTTCCTTTGTTTGCCGCTAACTTGTCGCGACAGGATCGGTGACGTCACGCGCTACGCACTTATTGATACGCGTATTTTCACGCACGTAATTAACTTTTTCCACTAATTAAAGCACGGGTAACTTTTTCAGGATGCTCTACGGACTCGGATTTATATCCCACTTCGTCAGGAACTCATCCGGCACAGGACTTCTTCGAGGAAATGACGCACCAGGACACGGGTAAGTAAAAATCACCTTTTGGTTATTTTTTAATGAAAATAATAATTAATAAACTTTATTTCCACCTCCCACTTTGGTTGATACAATTTAATTGCAGTAATTTAGTCATTAGACGCAATTGCGCGACAATTTTTTGGTTATGACGCAGTATATCGAACGTCGTTATTACGCACGTACTTGTTACGACGCGAGCCCGGAAGAGAAGACTAGAGAGCTCTCGAATGTTCTCCCACGCTTTTATACCGTTTCTCCCACTCTTTCGACGCCGCACGGCGGCTCGACGCATGCTCATTGCGTCGCGCATGCGCACGCCGCATGTTCTGCGATCCTTTGTTATCGCTCGCTAACAAAGGAAACCCGTCTCGCGTTGTTTTCTTTGCACAACATACTATAGTAAAGTAATATTAAAACAAATAAAGGGTATTCGGACGGCAAAATAATAAATTAATAAACTATAGATACTATCACGGAACAATAGTCCGTGACCTAAACAAAGGAAAATCTTATAAATGTCCTCACAGACTACGCATCGCGTCCGAACAAAGAATATATGTAACTTTTACCAGCGGATCGCGTCCGGACAAAGGTAAATAGTTAAAACAAAGTGTAAGCAAAAGCTTTGCGTCCGCACAATAAATAGACGCTCTAAAACAAAGGAAATCGCGTCCTAACTAAAGGTAGACGCTCTAACTAAATAAAACAGACTTTTTTCTCTCGTTCCTGCCTCGGACAGTGATAATAACATCTGCCCGAATCCAAAAACTTATCTATACCTTATACTTAAGTACGACCGCGGACTGCTGCCCAGTTCCGTCCTCGTCCGGGGCCGTCTCCTCGCCGATGTCGTCGACGTCGATCGCCTGGCTGTCCACCTCCTCCGGAACCTCTGGCTCCTCCTCCAGGGCTACTGGTTCCTCCGAGGCTTTTGGCTGCTCGCCAGATTCTGGCTGTTCCTTTACCTCTGGCTCCATCATCGCCTGCGAGGCCATCGGAACCTCCATTCCTTCCTCCATTGCGTCCATGTTGGCGGGAAGCATGTCGGTGAGGTTGGCTGAAACCACCGGTTTCAATACCCCCGCCAAGGGGCTTCGACGGGACTTTTTGTTACGGGGAAGTCCCTTTTCCAAGTCGCCGCCGTCTGTCGAGTCGTTGTTGTCGTTGTTCGTATCTCTGTACGATGTGCTATCTCGTTTCCTTTGTGCTCGAGAAAGCATTTCCTGTAGTTTTGCGATCTCTTTATCTACGTTTTCATTGTCTAATTTTGTTTTTGTCGCACTTACAGTTTCTTTCTTCTGTACACTAACTTCGCTACGTCGCGAATATTTATGTTCTTTGTTTAATTCTAATCTTGGTAAGCTTACCCTGACGTCGCTTACTATTCTCGGTTTGGCTTTTATAGGAACATTCTCCTTGCCTTTGTTCGTGTTGCTGCTGCTTCGTTTAAACTTGTGTATCACCTTGTCTAAACTTTGCGGGATAATCTCGTTTTTGTCTTCTACTAACGAGATTTCGCCGTTCATCGCACCGTCTTCGATTGTCAAATTTATTTTTACCGGTTTCACCGTATTCGCGCTTTGTTGCACGCGTTTCACTGTCACGATTACATTTATATCACACGTGTCTTTGTTCTCATTGTCTTTGATAGTTACTTTCTTACAGAAAGTTCCTTCCGCGTTTACCGCCTGAAGCGCCAAAAATACCTTTCTGGACACCTCTGCTGATTTGTCGCTCTCCTTCTTGGATATTTTCTCCACCTCCATCGGCGTTGGGAATGTATCTTCCTCGTCTTCGCCGGCCAGTCTTCGCAACATATTAATTCTCTGTTGTTGCTTTTTTAATATGCCCTGCATACGAATCCTTTTATCAATTCGACGCAGCAAAGCACTCTCCTCCTCGTTGAGCTTCTTAATTTGCTCCTTGTAGTCCATTTTGCACGATACTTTGGTTCTATTAACGTTATTTACGTCGCAACACTTTACTCGTGACACTGACAATCCGCCATATTGGTTTATGCCTTTAGGGCCGCTTTCCATGACATCGGAACGCTCTCTACACTCGGTGTGTTCGTAAACTATCCGGTTTATTGTTTCACTGTTCTTTATCACCGCATTGTTCTTTTCTTTGGTGTTTCTTTCAGTTTTTACGCTTTTTGACGCTGGTTTTACGCTCGATTCGCTGGAATTGCGCTCGCTTAGTATATTTTTAATCGTTATAACGCTATTTTCCAACAATTTTTTATTATCGGCTATCTTATCGTCTTTTTTCGCGCTTATTTGTTTCTCGCCTATCTCTCGCAAGATATCTTTAATTTTCGACGTAAATTCGTCTAGTTTTTCTTTATTTCTTAAACTTATCGTTTGGCTATTTAATTCTAGTATTTCGTTTAACGCTTTATTTCGCATTATTCTCAGTTTATTTAATTCTAGTAATTTATTTTTTATTACCATTATATCTTCAGCTTGCTTTTCGCCTACTGTTTCTTTGTTATTTTCGTTGTCACTAGACATTATTATAGTGTCGTCGGACAAATCTATTGCTAGACTCCCGTTACTTTTTCTTTCAGTCTCTAATTTGTTTATTAGACTGTCTTGGCTTAATTTATAATTATTTTTATCTAAATTTTGGCTCTCTAACAAGCTACTTTCATTGTTTGAACTACTATTAATAGTTATCTTATCAACGTAAACATCTTTTTCTTTCAATTCATTTATGTTACGTACTTTAATTTTACTTTTATGCACTGTTTCTATGTTATTAGCTACATTTTCTTTGTTTAACGAATCTACTTTAAAATTTTTCAATTCTTTTTGTGATTGTAAACTACTGTTTATCAATTTATCTGTGTTTCTATTAATCTTTCGCACCTCCTTCGGTGTACTTGTTACTAGATTTTTCTCTAGATCCATTATCGATAGATCCGATATGTTTGTTATATTTATAGTTTCCGCATTATTTTTAACGCTGTGTTTCTTAATTTTATCGCTTTCTATTGTCTCTAAGAAAGTTTTTTCGCTTAAAATTCTACTTTTCTTACTTCTAACGCTATCTACAGTCTCTAAGACAGTTTTTTCTTTGTTAGCGCTTAACGGCACGCTACTTACATTTATTATTTCTTCTATTCGCACACTATCATTCGAGCTTTCGCTCTCTAGCGATTTTTTGCTTTTATTTAACTTTTCGCGCACTTTGTGACTTTTGCACTTTGTTTCGCGCACTAGCACTTTATCAAGGCTCTCCAAAGCCCTGTCAGGATCCTCCCCGGTCATTCCGTTGATTCTCCTGGATTCGTCTTCTTCTTCAGCTTCGGCCTGCTTTCTCTGGACCTCCGCTGCTATCACGACTTCTTCGTCGTTTGGTTCCTTGGAAATTTCTTCGCTTACGGAAGTTTTCGCACGTTTCGAGTATACGATGTACGATGTAGTGTTTTTCCTTTTTACAGCTTGTTTCTCTATTTCTTCTTTCTCTCTTTGTTTGAGCATTTTTATTCTATCTTGCTCCGTTAGATGAATATCCCATCTGGTCAATTCATTGTTACTTTTGGGCAATTTGCTTAATTTTCTACCCATTTCCTTACATGCGTGTCTTCCGAACAAAACGCACATTTTCTCCTCTTTGTTTAATATCATAGCTTCGATATTAAGTTCTCGGTTCGCGATAATTATATTTAGTTTTACCGCTCTTACCTTTATTTTCTTTTCTTTTTTCAGGTACGCTGGAATGCTCGCTGAGTTTCTGAGTCTCTCCAGTCTTCCAACCTTGGATTCAATTTGTCTGATCGCTGCTTCTGTCACCACGTTAAACTCACCGCGATGATCAAACAGGATCTTCATCTGCTGATTCTCCACCAGTCCAACAACGTTATCGAGTGGTTGCTTCCCAGAAATCAGTCTCATAAGTCTGGTTATATGCCTCATGCCTTTTTCGCTTACGAGTGATCTCTTTCTTCTTAGGCGCTGTCCTCCTCCTTCTTCGCTGCTGTCCAATGGATTTTTCTTTATTGTTTCTGTTTCAGATTTCTCCGCATCGACTACTTTCTCTTCATCGTCGTCGGATTCATCGGTAAGTATGATTTCTTCATTGTTCTTACTTTTGTTTGTTTCAGAACTATTTTGTACGTCTTTGACGTCTTTCACGAATTTCTCTATGTCCATTCGCGCTATTTTCTTAATTTCTTGCTTAGCACGTAGCATGTTTATTTCCGCTATCGGCTTTAGTTTCGCTTCGCGATGTGGCTTTATTTGCCGCGAATTGAACGTACCTAGGGTAGTTCCTTCTCCGTCTTCCACCAGATAAGCATTTTTCCTTACCTCAGCGCGTACAATATAAGGTCCATCGTAAACGAGATGAATTTTCCTCGTTAACCTACGATTAGCGTCGCTTCTTCGATGGAGTTTTACCCAAATCTTGTCGCCTGGTTGATAGGTATCCGCCTCTCCGTGTTTATCTGTTTGCTTCTTTCGCTGTTGAGCTCTCTTCTGCAGTGTCTGCGCTGCTTCTTCGATTTTCCGCTCCAGCTCCGTTTCGTCATCACTATTTTCATCTTCTTCTATTGGCCTAAGTCTCGGGTCAATTTTCAGAGGCTCCTCTACACCTGGATGTAGTTCCACAGGTCTGAACCCCGTACTACGATGTGCCGTTGCGTTGATCGTCCTTTCCGCTCTATCGACGATTTTGTCCCAACGTGTTTGGCGCTCGTGTGCGTACACCCTTATTATCCGGCCTAATTCACGCATTACGCGCTCTACTGGATTCGACTGCGGGTTGTACGGCGATGTTTTGCGTACAGAGAACCCAATGTCCGCCGCAAATTCTCGCCATCGATTAGTTATGAATTGCCCGCCATTGTCGGTTAAAATTTCGCTCGGTACCCCATATTCCGAAAAATATTCGAGTTGCAAGGTATCCATTATTGTCTCGAGCTTCTGATTTTTCATAGGATACAATTTCGTGAATTTGGAAAATTGATCCATGCTTACTAATATATATTTGTGTCCACGCGGTGTCTGTGGCAATGGACCAAACAGATCGATCGAAATCGTTTTTCCCGGTTTTTCCGGTAAATCATAATATTCTGTACCACGAGTCGGTCTCGTATAGTACTTAGTCGCTTGACAAACGCTACAGGACGCTACCACGTCGCGAACTAAACGCTCTAGGTTATGGATCGAAAAGTACCTTTCCATGAAATCGGTTACTTTGTCTGTACCGAAATGCAGCAAGTATTCATGCACTAGCATTATTAACCGCCATTTTAACGCATCCGGCACGACTATGCGCTCACCCCTACCTGAGTCTACGCGTACAAGTCCGTTTCTTATCGGTAACGTTTCTGGTTCCGCCTCCATCTCTCTTTGTAGTCTTTGGTCTGTTTTTTGCGCGTCCGCTAACATTTCCGCCCATCGCGTTGTCTCCACGTCATCGTCGGGTTGTGTAATAACCGCGATCGATTTTGTCTTTCCTTCTTTCTTAACATAACCGTTCTTTACATTGTTTCTCGACAACGTATCCGCGATTACGTTTTCTTTACCGGGCACGTGACAAATTTCCAACTCAAATTCATTAAGGAACGCCATCCACCGTGCAATACGGGCACTGTCATCCGCGCAAGCGGTTAAGAACTTTAAAGCCCTATGATCCGTATGGATTTTTACGTGACGCCCTAGAAGAGTGGTATGCCACTTTCGCAACGCCCATACTAACGCTAGACACTCAATTTCCGTTACGGTATAATTAAGTTCCGCTCCCTTTAAGCTTCTACTGGCATAAGCTACAGTAAATTTTTCATCAGGATTTTCATCCTTGTATTGGTATAAACGCGCTCCAAGTCCGTACTTTGACGCATCTACAAACATGCCGAATTTTAATCCCGGTCTTATAATGAATAGGCACGGTGCCTCGAAAAACGCTCTCTTTATATCGGCGAACGCCCTTTGAATCTCATCCGTCCACTCGAATTTCGCGTTCTTCACCAAAAGTCTTTCTAACGGCTTTGTCATTCTAGACAAATTTTTCACGAACCTACGGTCCCAATTTACGAGCCCCAGAAAAGCTTGAATCGCCTTCTTATTCTTTGGTCGCTCGAAATTTTGTATGGCCATCTTAGTGTCTTCGTTCATCTCGGCATGAATTTGATCAAAAGTGTGGCCTAAGAATTTTATTTCGGTTTTAAAAAACTCGCATTTGTCTCTATTCAGTCGAAAACCTACCTTTTCTAACCTTTCGAGAATGTAGTTTACATGAAAGAGATGTTCTTCCATTGTGTTCGACGCAATAAGAATGTCGTCTAAGTAAATTATCGTGAACGGGTCGCATTCATCGCCTATCGCTTTTCTCATCGCGCGAGTAAACGACGCGCCCGCCGTCTTCAAACCGAACGGTAGTCGTTTAAAAACGTACGTCTGGTTGTCGAATTTAAATCCGGTAAATTTCCTACTGTCTTCAGTCAACGGTACTTGCCAAAATGCCTTGGCCACGTCCAACGTCGAATAGAATCTTTTGTCACCTATTCGGCGAAACACTTCGTCGATCGTCGGAGGTTGATCGTGGTCGTTGGTCATCCTCTTGTTTATTTCCCGTGCATCCAAACAGAGTCTAATCTCCCCGGTCTTTTTTACAACTACGACTAACGGATTTACGTATTGCGTAGCTGCACGCTCTATTATTCCGCTTTCTTCTAAATCGAGCAAGTGCTCCCTAACTTTGTCCCTATGTACATCTGGTACAGGATAAGTTTTACCTTTGAAAGGTTTTTCCGAATTTATCGTTATTTCGTGCATATAATGCGTTACGCGGCCTATCTCGTCTCGAAATAAGTCTACGTGATCGTTTAAGATTTTGTCCAAATAGATGTGCGCGTCTTCGATCGAAATCGCGTTTAATTCGACGCCACTATCCTTCTTTTCATGGAAATCTAACGAAAAATTTTTCCCGCATTTGAGTATCGCGGTCTGCTCCGTCAGGAAATCTATCCCGAGTATCATTTCGTAAGTTAAATTTTTCACCACATATAACTCGTGTGTGAATTCTGTTTCCCCTATTCGGAAATTTATTTGAATTCTATTCGCGATCGGTTGGCCCCTATCGGAAAAAGCTCCAATCAACGAAAATTTTTTAATCGGTATAATCCTCAAAGGAATTCCCGCATTCGTTATTTTATCGTACAATGTCTTTGTTATTGCCGATATTTGTGCTCCCGTGTCGACTAAAGTCCTTACGGTTAGCTTACCCATTGTTACCGTTATGTATGGCATCGCTTTCGCGCTATTCTTGCCCTGATCCTCTTCGGAAACTTCATCGACATCGCGTATTATCTGCTGAGTACGCATTATCGCGATTCTTTTGTCGTTCGTCCCGTTATCTTCGGATTCGCTAACATCGCTTTCCCTTTCCGACTTAATCGCCGCTACGCCCTTACGAGACGAGGAATCCTTACTACCGCTCGCATCTTTCTTCGTCGACTGTTTCGTCGCAAATTTTTTATTATACGGTACCAGTTCCTTTGTCGTGGTCTCTGTTTCGGTATTTCGCGTTTCTACGGTTTTCGTCGTATTCGGTACTCTATCTCTATTATTTTCTTCATTACTACTACGCGTATTATACGCTTCTCCCTTTGTGTACGGCCTCACCGCTTTGTTCGCGTTGTCTCTATTGTCGAATCGCGTATACGGTCTCGCCGCTCTATTGTTCGCGTTCGCGTTCGCGTTGTCCGCGCGTCCCCGCGTATTTGTTTCTTTGTTAACGCTATTGCCACCGTACGCGTTTGTTCTTTTCGCGCCAGTATTGCTTTCTTTCGCGTTATCCCTTTCACGGAAATTTAAACGTTGAGTTCTTTTTTGTTCGTACTCTATCTCGTCGAGTAACGAAACAAACTCTTCTATGTTCTTTACCGTTGTCGGTCTAATTTCACGAGCTACGCTCGCGCCAAAGTGCCTTTTAACGCACCTAATCACCTCGTGTTCAGACATCGGAGGTTTTAAATATTTAGCCTGCTTCGACAGGTTTAACGCGTATTCCGCCATTGTTGTACCAACTTCGGATTTGTATCGCCCGTTGTAAATGTCTTCGCGAAATCGCGCCTGCTGTTCTTCGCCCCAGAAATAATCCGTGAACGAATCTATCGCTTCTTCTATATCATCCGGATCGCGTACATCGAACCAATTAGAGGCTGTTCCTCGCATGCATCGTCCGAAATAATACAACTGATCGTTTTTACCCACTCCCTCGTATCTAGCTATCTTCTCGAAACGCCTGAGGAATTTCATGGGGTTTTGCGGATCTATACGACCCTTGAAGGTTAATTCCTCGAAAGGATTCTTCAGCCATCCGCCACGCGGTAATTTGGCATTCACGAAAGCATTTTCGCCTACTTTCACGACTGAACTCGCGGAATCTTTGTCTATCGGAGACGCTTTTACGCGGGAGTCTTTGTCCTCGACGCGCCCTTTATTACCCTCGATTCCCTTATCGCGAGCCTCCATCGCTTCTATTCGACGTGCTAATTCGCCTAATAAATTTATCAAACCGTCTTGTTTACGCGAGCTATCGCCGCTATAGATCGGTCTTTGTTCATCAAACTCCTTCAACATTTCTAGAAGTTGATTGTTTTGTTCGCGCAGAATGTCGTTTTCCGCCGCGATTATTCCGTATTGTTCTTCCGAACTAACGTTTTTGTTCGAACGCGTATTCCTACTTACGTCCTTTCTAATCGGAGATCTATTTAATCTCGGTTTGTTTACGAACGCCTCTTTGTCCTGAGGATCGTTCTTATTGTTCTCGTTGTCGGACATTTCGAAATTTTCGCGATTTATTCAGTTCCCGTTTGAAAATAATTACTCGCTTTGTTAAACTCAGATATGGCTTTATCGCTTTAAATCGCGTTACCGCGTCGCTACGTCCGTCTTACGGAAGCTTTGTATCACGAACAGACTCTATCTTATTCGCGCTACCGCCTTTGACTCACTCACGACACTTTTACGTGGCAACGTCCTGTCACGGTCGCCAATCTTTCATTTTTTTTTTATAAATAATAAAAATTGGTTTCCTTATTTATTGTTAGCCGCGTTATCACCAGAGGAAACGGGCTATCGGACTTCGTTTGTTATTGTAATCCTACTCACAAGCTCGAGGATTTGCGATAATATTTCCACGGTGTCGTCGCTATTCTACTGTGACCGGACGACTAGTGAGAATATGCTTTGGATTTTATTCGTAAGGGTTCTCTTACCTTTAATTTATCGGTCGCCAGCTTGTTTTACCGTCAACAAGCAAGGATTTCCTTGTTCTAAGGGCTCCCGGTATTGTTTCCTTTGTTTTCGGGCCCCGCTGCTCTGCTTCTCCCTTGTCGCTCGTTGTTTTCGCCGTTCCTTTGTTCGGTGCTGTTCTTTGTTCTTACCGATCCTTTGTTCGGTGTCTTCCTCCGTCCCCACTCCTCGCTTTTCCTTAGTTCCCAGAAGCCACGCCTCCTTTGCTTTGTTGGGGCGTCACGCCACCAACGGTCATTTTAGTCAACGCCCCTTTCCTTTGTTTGCCGCTAACTTGTCGCGACAGGATCGGTGACGTCACGCGCTACGCACTTATTGATACGCGTATTTTCACGCACGTAATTAACTTTTTCCACTAATTAAAGCACGGGTAACTTTTTCAGGATGCTCTACGGACTCGGATTTATATCCCACTTCGTCAGGAACTCATCCGGCACAGGACTTCTTCGAGGAAATGACGCACCAGGACACGGGTAAGTAAAAATCACCTTTTGGTTATTTTTTAATGAAAATAATAATTAATAAACTTTATTTCCACCTCCCACTTTGGTTGATACAATTTAATTGCAGTAATTTAGTCATTAGACGCAATTGCGCGACAATTTTTTGGTTATGACGCAGTATATCGAACGTCGTTATTACGCACGTACTTGTTACGACGCGAGCCCGGAAGAGAAGACTAGAGAGCTCTCGAATGTTCTCCCACGCTTTTATACCGTTTCTCCCACTCTTTCGACGCCGCACGGCGGCTCGACGCATGCTCATTGCGTCGCGCATGCGCACGCCGCATGTTCTGTGATCCTTTGTTATCGCTCGCTAACAAAGGAAACCCGTCTCGCGTTGTTTTCTTTGCACAACATACTATAGTAAAGTAATATTAAAACAAATAAAGGGTATTCGGACGGCAAAATAATAAATTAATAAACTATAGATACTATCACGGAACAATAGTCCGTGACCTAAACAAAGGAAAATCTTATAAATGTCCTCACAGACTACGCATCGCGTCCGAACAAAGAATATATGTAACTTTTACCAGCGGATCGCGTCCGGACAAAGGTAAATAGTTAAAACAAAGTGTAAGCAAAAGCTTTGCGTCCGCACAATAAATAGACGCTCTAAAACAAAGGAAATCGCGTCCTAACTAAAGGTAGACGCTCTAACTAAATAAAACAGACTTTTTTCTCTCGTTCCTGCCTCGGACAGTGATAATAACATCTGCCCGAATCCAAAAACTTATCTATACCTTATACTTAAGTACGACCGCGGACTGCTGCCCAGTTCCGTCCTCGTCCGGGGCCGTCTCCTCGCCGATGTCGTCGACGTCGATCGCCTGGCTGTCCACCTCCTCCGGAACCTCTGGCTCCTCCTCCAGGGCTACTGGTTCCTCCGAGGCTTTTGGCTGCTCGCCAGATTCTGGCTGTTCCTTTACCTCTGGCTCCATCATCGCCTGCGAGGCCATCGGAACCTCCATTCCTTCCTCCATTGCGTCCATGTTGGCGGGAAGCATGTCGGTGAGGTTGGCTGAAACCACCGGTTTCAAGGTCCGTTGAGATCGAAGAAAGGTTCAGGTTGGATTACGGAGGAGGTCAACCGGGTCGTCGGGTTCTCGGGCAGTCATGCGACAGCGGGTCCCCGGGTCCCCGACACACTATGGCCCATATGGGGGACAGGGGGGGAGGTTTTAGTGCGGTGAAAGTCCCACACTACCCGGCAGTACGGGCCGTCGGGTGTGCATTAGCATTTCCTCCTTTCTCGTAAAAAAAAAGTACAGAGTTCACTGGGATTAACTGGTCATTTGCCTCTATTGCATCGGGCGCTCGTCTAGTTTCTTAATTTCGTCTGACGGCTTATCTTTATCAGAGCGTGAGGTAAGATGTTTCTCGGGTCTCTCATTATTGCGACTGATTGTTGTGTGTATTCGTCATTTACTATTTGTCTAGGTTTCTTAATTTCTATTATCGGCTAATCTTTATCAGAAAGGTGAGGTAAGCTGTTTTTCGGATATGTCGCTTTCCTTATTATGATTTATTATGACAATCCATGTTTCGAAATTAAAGAAAGAAACGCGAGTTTCCTCGAGTTAGGAAAGAAAAGAAGCGTGGAGTTCACAGGACGTAACACATTTATCAGTAGTCCTTTTTAAGTAGAAATAAGTTTTAAGCTCTAACCATTGTTGAAGAAATCTTCGTACTGCATTTGCGATTGATAGCAACGAGTAGCTGCAAGTTGGAGAATTTTCAAAGCCATCGTTTAGAATTTTGAAGAGAACTCTTTATATTGCTCTCGCCGTTCTGGTTATCTAAAAAAACAAAAAAATTGAATAATATAAATTAAATTCATTGTGACTCTATCCAAATAAACTATTTATAAAATAAAAATAAAAAATCAGCAACGCATTTATCTTGGAAACCAGTTGTATGTTTTACTGATTAAAAATTCTAAATTTTTAGGAAGTGTATCTGCTATTGCATTTGGAACAACTAGCTGGGTGGAATGGCACACACAACGAATCAATAATAAATGGAATACTTCTTCCTTAAGTTTACGAGGAACACCTTTGTTAATGCCTAAGAAAATCCGGATAAATTAAATCAGAAGATACGAAATCTTCATACATATATGTATGTACATGCATCTATTCTTATTGTATACATATAAAATTTAAAAAATATATAAAATATACCTATCATAATAGATGCATTATCTGTTCCAAGACCATGCATTTTCTGAATAGAAAGACCATATTCTGCAAGAGTAACCTTGATTCCTTTTACAGTGGATTACAATGGATTGATGAATATTGTTCTTTAGTTGCTCAATTGATTGTTGATTATTGGCGTACACTTTTGACTTAACGTAGTTTTAGAGAAAGAAATCGCATGGTGTCAGATCGCACGATCTCGGTGACCAATTTAACTTCAGTAAATCTCGAGATGAGCCGATTTGAAAATTTTGTCATTAAAAGACTAGAGAACAGCTAAAGAAACTAAAGAACAATATTCGTGAAGTTATTCGTGGTTTATGCACGTGAAGTTATACAGCGATTTATGCACGGAGAGAATTTTTCGTTATATTTTACCGCAAAATTCACTACAAATTTTATCGTGTTTGGTAATAAGCTTGGGACAACTTGGTAACCTGTCAAATATTATCGGTAACGATAGGAATTTTTGAAATATACAAAAGACATTTTACAAACAACGTAATAAAAATTACCATGCAGCTTGTAAAGTGTTCTAAGGCAAAATTTTTACAATGCGCTTCGTAAAATTGTATATTTCTAGTGAAAATTTCTTTAAATTATTACAAATAAATAAATTGCATACTTTCTAAAATTTTTTATGGAATATTAGGGGAGACCAGGGACAAAAGTAACGCGCGATGAATGTAACAAATTATTAGAAACTTATCGTTCCTGTACGAATCTGTCCGTTGTTATATAACATCTTTTGAATGCAAAAGACGTTATATAACAGCGGACAGATTGTACAGAAACGATAAGTTTTTAATAATCGCGTTTGTTACATTCATCCCGCGTTACTATTGTCCCTGGTCTCCCCTATATATTCGAAAAAAAATTTTACAAAATGTTTACAATAAAATTATATAATATAATAATAAATTTATAACATTTCATAATTAAGTTTTATTTAATATTAATATTTATATAAATATTGTAATTAATATGTAATTTATATGTAATTAATTATAAAAGGAATTACAGGATATTAATAAGATTTAGTATATGAAATAGATAATTCTCTTTGAATTTATTAATACAGTTTTTTATAATATATTCTTCTCCACTTATTATACGTACAGAATATGTTATAACGATGTCGTATAATTCTTCAAAGTAAAACTTTTTCCATGAATAATTTTCAGTAATAATTTCATATAATTGCAAACACTCGTCAAGATAAACATCAAATAAAAATTTTGTAAGTATTATAAATGAATTATTGTTGATTATAATTAATTCTACTTTATAAAATAAAAGTCCACTTTCTGACGGTATCATAATTAGACAATTTGTATATATATATATATATATATATATATATATATATATATATATCTTTTCCTTCAAAGTTAATAGCATTAATAACAGAAATATCATAGTATGTTTGTAAATCAAGTGGTAGTAAATATCGATAAGAATGTTATACGTTTGGTAAAGTATTTATCGATATTATTTCGATGGACTATGGATTGAAAGTCCAAGGTAAAAAATCTTCTTTTGTTAGAAATCTGTAATTTAATCTTAACTGATGTTTAATAGCAATAGTGCGACAGATATTAATACGATTGACAGAAGCTCGTGAAGTTATTTTTCCTTCACGGTGTTTGCTTTCAAATCGCAATGATGAAATATTCCAAAATGGACCTGAAATCGAAAATATTCTTGGGTAATGGATTAGGAAATGGTGTTTAGGCTTTAAACTTCCAGGAAATAGAGTAGATAATAATTTTAAATATTCACCAATTTTTTCTTGGAGAATGTATTCTGCATACATGTAAAGTTTTGAACTACATAATATTTCAATTAATTCACGCAATTGTAATAATAAACTCCAAAGTTCATTATTATTAGGAATTAAATGATCAATAATCAAATATGTTTTACGAAGCATAACATTTCTGGTGCTGACATACATAAACGTCTATTTTTAATATGATGTGTTAAAATTTCTGGTGGTATATTTTTATTTGGACCATAATTAAACCTTTTTATACGATTATTTAATTCTATTAAGCTAAAATATTTATAAACTTTTATAAATTTGTGTAATATTAAACCCAAATTATATTGGCAGATATATGACATATATCTTCGAGAACATCGTGCATGACATCAACAGATAAATTCTTTGTAACGTGAAAATTGCTTATTTCGTGAAATATACATGACTGAGATATTCCTGTTTCTTTTTCATTATTTTTTAATAAATTAGTATAATAATTTGCTTCAGTTCTTAATAAGGCATCATCTTCATAAAAAACATTCTGCATATTTTTTAAATCTAAAACACAAAACCTACAAAATCGTGATGCATTAAAGCTTTCAGTAAAGCCAAAAATCGAATGTAAATCTAGATTATCACCTAAAATTAATGATAATTTAAAATAAACGCATTTCTTCTCGCCATTGTGACTTATTCCCAGACAACACACAGATATCCGAAAAATATCCTACAAATATCCTTCAAGGATATTGAGAATATCCATAAAATGTCCGTTTTATGTCCTTCAAATATGTAATGGATGTCCATGGCATATCCAAATATGAAATTGGTGGACGTGGTTTAATCCCTGACGTGTCCAGAAGATATCCGATGGACGTCGAATGGACATAAATTAACAATAACAGATATACAGAACGGACTTCATATGGACGTGAAACGAATGTGATAAAAAGGGATTACATTCGAAATTTTAATTTACTTTAAAGATGAGAAATATATAGATATTTTTTTAAACAATACATTAAAGAAAATTTATATCACATACATTGAACTTTAATTTTAACAGTCTTATATATTTCGAAGTAGTATATATATATTTTTAAGGAACACAGAAGCTTTGTAATTTAAAAGAAAACAACACTTATTAAACATTCAAACCAAGATATATAATAACATTAATTATTCAATGTTATATTTATTGCACACAAATCGATTAAAAAAACACAATTTGTTTATATGTGTGTTTGTATATGTGTAAAAGAAAAACAAGCTTATAAAGTTCTACACATATGCTACAATTAGCAATTTTTAAAAGAAACATTAAAAAACAACACAAAAAACATAATGTTGAAACTTTAAACGCGTTTTTGCGTTATGATCGAGTTATACTCGAAAACCAAAACATCAATAAATTTAATTCAATTTAAAATTAACAGGAATTATCCAAAAATGAATTCGTAAATTGTATGTTCACTTACGATAAAAACCTCTATGTCCTTTTAATTAAAAATAAATAATATTTAATGAATATTTAATAACATTCTTTGGTGTAATGTGGTGTTATTTTATTTTTCTTCTTTTGCCGCCCTTTCTTTTGCACGTCTCAACCACGCTTTAACGGCTTCCTCAACCTCTTTTCGATTTGTCGCTGCTTTACATAGTTGAGCACTTTCTAAATAAATAGAAAATATATATAGACAAATTTTTTATTTCACATGTAATTACAGTGATCATATAAAGCGCTGAAAACACAAATAAACCAAATCCACTTTCAGATAAAAGACAAAGTTAATAGAAAATTGTTCTGTGAAAAATATTAGACATACTTTATCAAGACAAATGGCATTGATTTTAGTGCATATAATCAATTATTATGTTATTTTTATTATATGTATATTTTTTCTAATACTGCAGAAACTTTAACATGTCATTTCTCAGAACTAACATTGTGACTTGGTCAACTTGTCTTAGCACTTTATATTCAAATTTCAGATATTTAGACTAATAACGACTTACCTAGCAACACATTTGCAAAATGTAGTTTTCCAAAAATTTGTTTTTTTTTGTACCGTACCAGCTGTATTGCTCAGCAAATCTATTTGTAAGGAGAAGTGACAAACATCGTTTTATAAAATTATATGGAGTAGTTTCTCCTATTTTAGAAAGTTCTATTACCTAAAAATTATATAATCACTATTTAATTAATTATAATGAATAATTAGAGTTGTACAATGGAAACTTGAATCAAAGTAAAAATATAGGGAACATACAGTGGATTGAAAATTATTTCGTTCTTGGAGATATTGTTCCACTTCTTCCAATTCTTCTATACTTCGCAAAGGAAAATGGAATCTATTTAAAAATTTAGGCTCATTCCCATCTGTTATCTGTTATATTTACATTTCCTTTTTCCAAAATTGTAGCTTTTAGTTCTTCGCAGCATTCTTTCGTTAGTTCTCTCAGCAAAAATAATTCTTTAAATATTCTCCGGAATTTTTCCTCTGAAAAAAGAGGATTAAAATAAAAGTTATAATAAATACAATTAAAACTGCTTACAATATAAAAACAGTTCATTAAAATGTATTAAAGCCACTTAATTAAAACTCTAAACATGCATTGTAACACGTACCACTATTTTTATGTATAGAGCAGCATGTGCAAATTTGTGCATTATCAGTCTCTTTATCTGCAATATTGTATTAGAACTTGTATAATATCTGTGAATGTTCACATCTGTCCATAATTAATAATAAACCGCGCACGATAAAGAATATGTATATATGATTAAAAGTAAATAGTATATACATTCCATACATACACAAATAACTATAACAAACTGCATGCACAAACTTCGACTGGAACTAATTTAACAATAAAGCTATTTATGAGAATTGAAAGAATTATATATAATTCTTTCAGAATTATATATAAGAAATTGGTTTCCATCTATATATATATTTTTTTTCGGTTTTATTTTATTAATACCAAACATTTATGTAACTGAACAAAAATTACCACATACACACACCTTTCTGTGAATATCTTTGTTGCATATTACAAGTAGATACATTTGTATTAGATGTTCCAGATACGTCATTATTTAAAGAATCATTACATCTCTTTCCAAAATATGTGTTTTCTTTTCTAGTTGTAGACTTCTGTTCTGAAAGATTAATAAATATTAATACTTGCGTTATTATAGAAGTTATATGTTGAAATAATATAATAACAAAAACTTACCTGGTATTGTACGGTTTTGTTTGTTAGAACATTTTTCTTTTAAATTAAATATTCCAGATGCATTATTATTATAGTCATTACATCTCATATCTGAAATATATGTAAAGGCGCCAATACACGACGCGTGATTCGGCGAGCCTCGCGCAGCTCGTACAAGCTCGTCAATTCGTCTTATTACAAACCTTTATTGTTCTCACGGCGCGTTAATTCGCGAATCCCGCGCTGCTTGTCGTGCTGTACGAACTTTAAAGAAACTCATTTGTCATTTCAAAATGTCTAGTCAACGAGAACGCATCATTGCTTGTGCAGCAGCTTGCTACGTATTGATGAGTGGTGATTATTTGTTGAAGAAGAAAAAACGTAAAAGACGGTGGTGAATGGTATCATTAAATAAAAGTCGGGCTACGTAAGTTTTATATATATTTACTTATAATGTTTTTGAAACGTGCAAATGATTCATACTATTTTTGATAGTTATGCCTTATTACAGATATAACGCGACCGACATGCTATACGATTTGATCAAAGAACCTTCTGGTAAATTCCAAAATTTCTGCAGAATGTCAGCAGCAGATTTTGAATATCTACTCAACAAAATTGGCCCACAGATCGCGAAGACCGACACTAATATGAGAAAGTATATCCCTGTTCAAGAGAGACTTGCTGTGGCACTCCGATTTTTGGCTACTGGAGACAGCTACACAAGTCTGTCTTATTTATTTAAATTTTCGGTACAAACGGTTTCTAAATGCATTGATGAAGTATGTAGTGCCTTGATACAAGAATTACAAGGGGAAATAAAGGTAAGTAATAATTTGGTATTAGAGATTTGATATTAGATTTGATTAAACTGAAACGAAAATTAAACTGAAATATTCTTTGCTATCAACTAAAGGTACCTACATATAAATCTTTGAAAAAAAATTTAAACCTAATTATATAAATCAAATCGCTTATTTTAAATGATAGATGTCTGTTGTTTCATTATTATCTCGGTTCTCTTGCAACATATCGTTTAATGATGGTTGTGAGTGAGAATGGGGAGATGATTGTGAGTGAGAATGTGGAGAAGATGGAAATCCTGGTGATGGTTGTGAGTGAGAATACGGAGAAGTTGGAAATCCTGGTGATGGTTGTGAGTGAGAATAGGGAGATGGTTGTGAGTAAGACTGAGGAGAAGGTGGAAATCCTGATGATGGTTGTGAGTGAGAATGCGGAGAAGGTGGAAATCTTGGTAATCATTGTGTATGAGAATGCAGGTATGGTGGATTATGATGATGAACTTCTTGTGGAATCGCATATTGACAATTTTCAATATGTGCAAGACTACTTTGTGAAGGTGGCCTATTCTGTTGTTGCTTAAGACGATACATTATATTATCAATCTCGTACATAGCAATTTCACGAGTGTTCTCGTTTAAAGCTCTCAATTTCTTGCATAGTAATTCGGTGTACAAGGAACATTCATCTGAATCAGGCTTCTCGCTCATAATCTTCAAAATATGATATGCCTCGTTCATACGTTTTTCTGTATTGCTTTTCTTCTCAACTTTTCGTTTTTTATTGCTACTCATTCCCGCATCGGCAGGAATTTTGAAGGAATCCAAACTGGAAGTACTCTCTGAAGTTAAAGATTGTGATTCAGTCAGATCAATATTATTTTCTGTCATTTTTACACCAGTGAACTCATGATCTTGTGTTTCAGTCTCATCATCTTCAATATCTGCCGCAATCTTAAACAACAAGAAAATAATTTTTTCAATTTGTTTTCAGCTGCCTAAAACTCCAAACGAATGGTTAAAGATAACAAAGGAATACAAAAGCTTATGGAATTTCCCTTACTGCCTTGGTGCTATAGACGGGAAACATATTGTGATTCAATGTCCTACACATAGTGGATCAGAATTTTATAATTATAAGGGTACTTTTAGCGTGGTGCTATTAGCTTTAGTGGACGCTAATTATTGCTTTACTTTTGTGGATATTGGGTGCCAAGGCAGAATTAATGACGGAGGCGTTTTCCGGAATTCATCTTTATTCGAAGAATTGGATCGAAAATTATTAAATCTTCCGCCCAATAACCCGCTGCCACTTCAAGAAAAACCTTTACCTTACGTATTTGTGGCAGATGATGCATTTTCCTTAACTGTAAATATGATGAAACCCTACCCTGGCGTTTATGATAAGGGAACCAAGCAAAGAGTTTTCAACTATCGACTTTCACGTTCTCGCCGAGTTGTGGAAAATGTTTTTGGAATAATGTCATCCGTTTTCCGAGTATTGAGAAAACCAATACTACTGTCACCAGAAAAGACTACAAATGTTGTAATAGCTTGCGTTTTATTACATAATTTTTTAAGAAAAAGTAAATCTTCAAATTTGTTATATTCACCGATCAGTACGTTTGATACGGAAACAGATGGTCAGTTTCAAGTAGGATTATGGCGAAATGATCAAGATGGAATATCTTCTCTAATGCCACTCCGTAAAGTGGCTAGAAAATCAGGGCTTGAAGCCAAAACTGTTAGAGATACATTTGCTGAATATTTTATTAATATGACGTGATACCAGCGCAGGATAAATATTGATTATTATATTTACTTATAATTACTCATATTACTTATATTTATTTATAAGAATATTATTTGTAGGAAACAAAATATTGCGATATGTGCGAATTGCCTAAAGATATTGATGTATTGAGTTAAAAAATAAATATTCAAACTTACCTCTGAATTTTTCGTTTTCTTCGGGCTGTACACTGATTGAAGAAATTTAATCATTTGTTCGTATGCAAACCAATCTGGCTTAAATACTTCATCTGCACCATTACCCGTTTTCATACTAGATTTTACTTTTGTATGCAGTTTACGATACGTAGCCATTAATGCATCCTTCTTTTTCTTTATATCTTTTAAGGGATAATTACCGCTAAACTTCATTTCGATTTCTTTCCAAGCATCGTGGACAGCATTTCTGTTCTTATGTCTTTTGTGTTTGGAGTTCCAAATGATAGGCTGTTGTTCATACAAGTGTAAAAACTCCGCTACTAATTCATTTGACCAATCCATATTGCAGCAATTACACATAACTTTTTTGGGCGCTAGACGATGACTGAAGGAAGAAATTGTACGCGCGCTTTGCACAAACCACAAACTTATTCGAGCCTGTGTGAACGCGTTCACGGGACAAGCGACAAGCGGCGCGTTTCCTTTGACTTGTGTTATACTTACCGACGATCGACGGAAAAGACGCGCCGCGCTAAGCCTTGTCGCGCTAGTCTATTCACACGGCTCGCAGCGCGGCAAGTCCCGAGCCAGACTCGCTGAGTCACGCGTCGTGTATTGGCGCCTTAAAATATTAAAATGATAAACGCAGGCCTTGATTATGTTTGATGTAGTATATGTAAACAGTTGCAAACAATTACTAAATGAAATGTTTGTGGAAAGTACTTTTTTGTGTATGACTCTCTCCAAAATATGTGTTTTCTTTCCCAGTTGTGGGGGTTTTGTAAGATAAACGAATATTAATATAATTATTATTTACTTATTATAAGTCATATATTGAAATAATAAATAAGAACTTGCCTGCTGACCCTGAGATTTCTGTGTCAGAATACTCTTTTAAATCTAGAAAATAAAATAAATATATTATATTTTAATTCTTTAAAAAATCAATAAACTTTTTTACATGTAACGTATGAAATAATCGAATGGTGCAAAAGCATAATCCAAAAATTGATTTTTGAGCTTCTTTTTTATAAAAAAAGTTGATACATGAAGCAATAAAAGAAATGATTAACCATACCTGGTGGAGATGGTAACATCCCTGGCGGGTCAACTAGTCAAACTATAGACAGAAATTAGACATAATTTTGACTTGTTTTAGATGCGTCCTGGACGTCGAACACGTCCACTAGTCTCATTTTTAGACTTCCTTGTCTAATAAAAATAAAATTTAGACGGATTCTACCCAGTGCTGGATAACCTGAACTGAATTTGGCTATAATTTAGACACACTGTGTTTTTCGACAACTTCTGACAAAATTTAAACGGACTGCCTATTCAAGAGCTGGACGCTTTATATTGGTTCCGAGCTATATCTGGACGTCTATACGTCAAAAATCTGTCTAGTTATGTCTACTCAATCAAGAATTTATCCTGAATACATCTAGTATTTGTCAAGTACGTCGAAACCTTGTCTAGTTGGCCCGCCAGGGATTGTACGTTCTGATTCAATGTCCGAGCTAGAATCGCTATCATAACGTTTTTTTTCTTTTTCTTTTGTAATTATCTGAATTTAAGTCCGATGTATCTTCTGCCTTTTTGGCTTTTAGTCTACAAGCTTGATAACTTTCTAAAACGATAAATTGTAATATAAGTGTTCAGTTTAAAAGAGTTATTAAATATTGTATAACTATAATATATCTATTATACAATGGAGATATAATACATTTTGTTTCTTACCAGAGGTACTGTTTTTAAAGACGTACACTTCATAACTCGTCCACGAAGGATCAAAGTCAACATGATCTTTTATAGATTTTAAGATCTTTTCATATAGCGATAAATGCGTTACAATGATCTGGATGGCGTTGCCGATGGTCCCTACCGTAGGCGCCTCTGTTGTGGCGGAGGCTGTTCATCCTCATCATCATCATCATCTCTTCTCATTCGCCTCCGTGGCAAGGTGATCCCCAATTCTGCAAGGTTTTGTATGGTTGTTTGATCCACACCAACCCTAGCATGAAGAAGCCGATCCGCCATTCGGTCAATAACGGCCTTTGACGTTGTTGTTTGGTCGTCTGTCATCTGATACCTGCCCTCTACACCTAGGTCTTTGTTGTGTACTGCCGTGCTCACTGCTGCATAATAAAGATCTGGGTAGTTTCGATGGTGAAGTCTATCTGCCCCCGGGAGGGGAAATACTCTCAGATAAGGATAAAGAGGGCCATGCTGTGCCTTTAGCTCTGCCACAACCTTCTTGAGGTCAATAGTCTGTTGATTAACTTGAGGAATCAATAAGGCCTCACTGTCAGAGGTGGTGAATCCACACATCACCTCTGTAGACTTTAACCCATACCCATGCAACACCATCTTTATCTGTTCTAGCACTTTCTTCACCATTTCAGGTGCTTGATCAGGTATATCCTCTATAGAAAGAGTGAGAATCTCTCTTCTAACATTAGCTCGAGCTTTCACCCAGGTCTGCCAGGATTCAATCAATTTAATCATTCCATGGAACATTTCCCGAGATACTTTTCCTCCTGCTGCAAATTCGTCGCGAATCCCCATGGTGGCACAGATAGCCTGCCATCTTTTTGTCAAGTATTCGGTGTTGGCTGTGGGTCCTGTGCTTCGCACTTCCTTAACAAGGGTCATCACCCCTGCCATGCCCAAAAACACCAGCAGCTGATCGGAGAGATGGCTTTCTATGCTTTTTCTTAATGCTGTCCTCTGTTGCTCATCTAGGGTGGCCTCATTTATCTGTCTTGTAGGAATGATGTTAGGTCTCTTTCCTAGCATCCAGAAGATGGCAGTGGTTATTGCCTCCCCTTCTTCCAATGGCAATTTTGTTAGAATTGATTGCGGAGGATCCACATAGTGGACAGGCTGTGTCTCCTCAATGCGAATAACCCTCTCTATCACCACATAGTTGCGTCCTGGGGGAGCTTGTTCTGCCATTCTGATGGGTTGGCTTCTTTGTGTTGATAGATATATTAATAATATATCTTAATTTTTATTTATAATATATCTATTATACAATGGAGATATAATACATTTTGTTTCTTACCAGAGGTACTGTTTTTAAAGACGTACACTTCATAACTCGTCCACGAAGGATCAAAGTCAACATGATCTTTTATAGATTTTAAGATCTTTTCTATTATATACGGTGGCCAATAACATCTGTTATTAACAATCCAAGTTGTTGGCACTGCTTCCACTACATTTTCGTCTTCAAATCTTACAACTGTCCATGTTTTCTCCATTTCTTCATCAGTCATAGGTATTATATTCACAAATGTATATTTAATATATATAATATATAATACTCACTTAATATATATAATATATAATACTCATTTAATATATATATAATATAATACTCACAAATTGCGTAAGAATAAAAGTATTGCTCTTGTTCACACTAACTTGTTACATTACTAGGCCATTTCCAAAAATTGCCAAAATAGAAAACCATTTCATCATATTCTTATAGTTGAAATTGTCATAGTTATTAAATAAATAATAATACTACATATATATATATATATATATATATATTTTGTATATATACATACATATATATATATATATATATATACAATATATATATATATATATATATATATATATACAAATATATACATATACAGGGTGAGGCAATAACTCTGTCCACCTCAAATATCTCCGCTATTTTTAGAAATATGAAAATATTGTAATTAGGAAAATTGTACGGTATCGAGAGAGCCATAACATGCTGGTAATAATTTTTTTCTGGGTGGAGGCGCTTCGAAGATTTCAAGGTGATCTTTGTTTTTTTAAATGGAACTACCCTAATTTTTTTATATAAATAGATTTCTCGTAATTTTGACATAAAAAGTTATGAGGGTAGGATGACCAAGAAGTGACTAGTTTACGAGATATTTTATACTTTAATTTGGCATAATTTTACATAAACTATGAAAGATCTCGTCAAATATTCATTTTTCGATTACCTTACCTCAATACTTTTATGCACAATATAATGAGAGAAATCAATTGGTGTAAAGAAAACACATAGTTGTTTTTAAGAAAAAATATGTAATTTGCAAATAGCTACTACATATTTTTTCCTAAAAACAACTATGTGTTTTCTCTACACCAATTGATTTCTCTCATTATTTTGTGCATAAAAGTGTTGAGGTAAGGTAATCGAAAAATGAATATTTCGAGATCTTTCATAGTTTATGTAAAATTATGCCAAATTAAAGTATAAAATATCTCGTAAACTAGTCGGTTTTCGACCATTCTACCCTTATAACTTTTTATGTCAAAAATCACGAGGAATCTATTTATATAAAAAAATTAAGGTGGTTCCATTTAAAAAAACAAAGATCACCTTGAAATCTTCGAAGCGCCTCCACCCACAAAAAAATTATTACCAGCATGTTATGGCTCTCTCGATACCGTACAATTTTCCTTATTACAATATTTTCGTATCTTTAAAAATAGCGGAGATATTCAAGGTGGACAGAGTTATTGCCTCACCCTGTATATCCCTTAACATTTTAAACATTGACTATATGTACAGTTTTGCATCAGATACATGTAAATATCCATGCATCATATTATGATTGTTCGTTATTCGAGTTGGATCCTTCGAATAACCAACTATCACAATGCACGAATATTTAGACCTAATACCACTTGCCATGGAGTTAATATTAAAAATGTTAAGATATATACAACGTTGAATATATGATAATATTACCAAAGCAATAAACAATTAATTAACATTCAAAAGAAGTAGTGTAAAAGGACAACTAAAATGCAAATTATTTTATTATGAAAAGTTTACTCTGAGGATCTTTGAGAAATAATTGATTATATACATATATGTATATTAAAAAAAAGTATTATTGCTCCTTTAATTTTGAATGTAGTAAGGGAAATATTACATGTATATCTTTGAACAATAATTTCACACATTTATGACGTATTTGATCAAGTCGCCATATTGTAAGTGGTCTTAAATTTTTAACAGCATATATACCTAAAGATGAAGATTTTCAAGATTTTGTATAAAAATCTTCAAGCACTAAAAATTCTTGGGCAATTAGTAATATGCCATTAGTGGTAGATATTATATTTTTTATATTTATTATTTTATTATTGACTGTGTAACAGCAATTGTCCGGCTCGGTTATTTTTAATACAAATTTGTTTAAAATAACTTCCTTATATTGTGCAAGGAAGGATATATTATTTATTATTGGTCCCATGTTATGTTGTTTTTTTAGAGTTGACAAATAATGCAATTTATTTTTATCCAACGGAATACTATTGTCTAATTCATATTTACGTCGAACTATTTGTTGCAATGGTTTTTCAGGTTTCCTTATAAATTTTTTTATTGACTGTAAGTAGTTTTCAAATACAAATGCACTAAACTGATCTAATGTTCCGAATGTTTCAACATCATCACAAATATGCAACAAGTTATGTACATTATGAGAGACTTTATCCTTGCCATATAAAGTTATAAACGTCTTCACAAAATATTTCATCAAAGATCTTGCATAATCTGTATATTTTTTATAATTTGGATTACATAAAATGGATGTGGCTATGTGTAAAGATAAAAAATTAATATATCTATCACGACTTATAATAGACTTAAGAACTACAGGACCTGTGTACAAAAGGAATTGTCGAAATTCTGTTGCCTTCCATCGTTTAACTTCATTGAGATCACGAGGCTTACGATTAAATTCTGCTGTTATATTACATGCTAGATTAAGTAATGACTTAGAAATATTAGATGTTTGATTATATGATAATTTTGTTAATGGTTTTCCATGAACCCAAAACATAAGCAATTTTTTAACGACTCCTAAACAAATTAGATGCATATAATCCAATGGAAAGTCACGTATCATGTCAATATTTAAAATGGATTCCAATATTGTAGTACCTACATGATGATTTTCTTGATGCTTAGATCTGAATTCACTGTCACAACGCAAAGTCAAGTTATCAATATTGGGAAAACAGATACGATCATTAATATATGCTCCTCGTTCATAGCATTTTGTACATGAGTAATATCCTGAATGACCTTTAGTATTTGTGATAAATGATTTTGCAGGAGCATCGCAAATAAATGCTTTATTTTTATTAAATATAATTTTGTATTATAATATATACCATTAGATGTTAGATTATTTATGTCATCTACTAAGTCTTTTAAAAATACATTTGCATCGTTTGGTTTTTCATGTCCATGATAAATCCCAACAACTTCAACATTATAAGTAGTAAACATACAGCATAATATAGGATAAAGCTGACTACTAGTACTCTTAGCAATCGGTAAACCATCAATATTAATTAGAATCTCTATACAATTCGAAGTTAAACGATTATGGGATTTTAACAATAGGTTTTCGATGCACTGCTGCAATCCAAAATGATAATATACGCCAGGCTCTACAGCTTTTAAAGTGATTTCTCTTGGAATTTTCAATAAGGTCCTAACATTAAAGGAAAGCTCAGGATAGTCTGGCTTTAAAATTATTAATAAATCATTTATAGCTGAATGTGCAATGTTATGTTTCATTGCCCATTCTCTTATTTTTGAAACAATATTGTTATTTTGTGACTTATAAGTACATATATTGTTGTTTATATTACTATTTTCATCAAAACTATTTTCTTCAGAATTTATAGACAAATTACTTGAAATTGTTTCATTAAATATTTCAAAGTCAGATGTATTTGAAAACTCATTCTCACTAATAGATGAATTATATTTTACACTATATGCATCATTATAATTACTAGAAGTTGATGCTACAGAATTTAAAACCGAATTATTTGCTATATTAATGGAATTAGTGACAACAGAATTTTCTTCAAAACAATTACTTACAGCAATAGATAAATTTGCTTTTTTAGTTGTTTTTCTGTACATACTTCTTCGTTTTAATGACCGTCTTCTTATCATATTGCAATAAATTGATACACAAAACTTAGATTACACCAAAATTATTATCTTATGCAATTTGGAGGTTATATTAAGTGTTGAGTATATATTAATATATTACCCTTTTTTATATGAGGAAAATTAATCTAAAAAATTTTACGAGGGTGAAGCAACGTAACGTATAAAACATATTTTATCATATTTTGCATATATGTAACTCTAGATAATACAAAAATATAGTTACTTACTGTATCGTGAATAGCGTACGGACAGAACCAGGCAGGAGTCTAGGCAGGAGCGGCGCGTAACGCCCCCTCTCGATAATTTTCACGCGTTTATTATTTTCGTTACCGTGCGACACTTATCGCTAACGCGCCTGGAGCATAATCTGCCTGGCCGCGCGAAACGCGCGATTATTGGCCTTATCTTTTTTGATTAATATCTTAATAATTACCCTAACAGCACACATGTTCAAAAGATGTTTAGAGGACGTCCAGAGGATATTTTACATCCTCTGGATGTTCTCTGGACATCTTTTGAACATGTATGCTGCTAGGGTATTGTGAGCATTGCAAAATGGTATAAGACTTTTTTCTGTTCAGCTTGATTCACCCGCTCACGAGCGTTGTCATAGTACTTGCACGCACGCACGCACGCACGCACGCACAGACGGACGCACGCACGCACGCACGCACACACACACACACACACACACACACACAATTCTATATTTACTTAATATTTGAGCTGAATATCATATGGATATATGAACGTGTCCATTTTGGGATATTCCAGAAATGTCCACAAATATACATCTTATGAATGTCTTTTAAAGTCCATGGACATTCCGACATGAAATGAACATAAAACGGATATCCATAAGATATCGTGTGCTGTCAGGGTTATTATTCCATTATTTTCTAAATATTGTAATTCATCAATAACTTTTGAAAAAATTATATTATTTCTAAAAACTTTTCTATCTAAAGTATTAATTAAACTGAAAAGAAAGATATTATTTATTTTTGATGTGAGCCTTGGTGGTAAACATGGTATGGACAGATACATGGCACCGTATTTAGAAATACCTTTAAAACTTCCAAGTGGGTTATTAGTTTCATAGTCATCGAAGAACAAAAACAATAGAGAAACGGTGTTACTGTCAAATTGGGCATTCATATTTTTCCAAAGTTTTCCTCGAATAAAAATTGAAATAATGTAATTATTTTCTCGAAGAGTATTGATATAATTTAAAGTTTCATCTAAAATACCGGGTATTTCAAAAATTTTTTGAAAAACAAATCGAATGGGTATAAATTGAGCTTTTACTGGTATTGATTTTGCTATTTGAATTCCGTTTTCAGTTACAAAGTTATTTCTTTCACCTAACAAATATTCTTCAAGTGCTATGTATTGCGACGTTCTTTTCCTGCTCCGGACGCCGATCCGGAGAGGGGAACGTGCAATTTAAATAAAACAGGCGATAAACAGTATCAAGGTACTTAGTTACCCTTAAATCGGTAGCAGCGGTAACGGAAAATATAGTTGGGCGCTAGGCGCATTCACATGCGCCGCGGTAACGATAGGAACGGCCCTTTAGGCCGGCTAGTCTCTTTCTCGTATTACCCCCAGGGTTGCGGTTCTTCTAATTTTTCGGAGTCTATGCTTGAGGAGAGAGCAACTCAGGAGAGAAATAATTCACACAGATGGACGGTGACAAACATATATTTAACAAGTAATAATAATACAAAGATAGTAGATAACGAGGAATATTAACAATATAATAATGTTCGAATTATATAGACGATGACTTGCGGTCGTATAAAATCGATCGGAAATATCGGTAACGATATAATCTAAACGCGTGAATGATAGCGTTACAAAGGATTTCCTTGCTTCATTATCCCGTAATTTATTAACAAAATTATAATCTAAATATATGGAATAATAACGGGAACGCGGTACCTTCGTCAGTTACTCTGAGAGTCGATTTCGGTAACACAATAGAGCGGTAGCTTCGAAGGTCGCGTAAACACGGATCGGAATGTGGCGCGATACAAAGAAAACGGCGTACGGAAACTAGCGGTAATTTCGTGACTCTCTCGCAGAGTCGAAAATCGTAATAATTATCAGACTCGCGGAGAACGGCTGCACGCAAATTCCGTTTATCCGGAAAAAGTTATACAAGCGTTATATCTATATGTTACAAGCACACATACGGTATAGACTTTTCGGTCATTTACGATACGATACGAGACGATAATAGAGAGACTTTAAGAGTCTCTCTTACGGTAATTTAGACTGTCGGCGGTAACGTTCGGAGAGGGCTAATCTCGCGTTACTCGAAGTCGGTTGGCCTCGCGAGAGCGGTACTTAGAGAGCGCGGCTTTCTCTCAAATTTACGATACGGAAACGTGAAAATAATTCGGTAATTACGGTATTCTCTTGTGACGCGAATCTCGGTAACTACGCCACGACACCAACCTATTCGACACGTATTACTTACGGCTACCCGAGAGGCGGTTTACAATAATTGCGGGAGTCCCTCGCTGTGGTCTCTCCTTGCGTGCGGAACGGTAGCCAGAACGGGAGCTGCGATCGTCCACTCGAGCGCGTGCCTTGCCGAACAGTGAGGAGCCGTGGTCCGCTCTCTCAGGCATCTCGAGTCCCGCGCCGATCTCTCGCGCATTCCATCGATGATAAGATCGATGGAGGGAAGGTCTAGAGTCACCCCAGGTTTCCTCTAGGCGGTAACTTTTGATCGCCGGGAAGTTTGAATGTTGGTTTTCTCTCCGGAGTTATTCTCGCCGGTATGCGGTAGCGGACGTCTTCCGTTAATGGAGGGCATGGCAGGCTGGCCAGGCCGTACTCCAGTCCTTGGTTTCGGAAGTGATTGTTGTCGCTCCTTCGGTATCTCCCCGTCACTCTGCAGCGTGAGGAGAGTTCACACGATCCAACCGGTATCCTGCTAGAATTATTTTCGTGCGGTATTATTTATGCGCGAGAGTCACGTAAATATATTGCGGAAACTCGATACTTATCCGAGCGGATCCTTGGCGTCCTCGCGTCCCTCGAGCGTCATCCGGATCTCTTCCTCTCGAACGTCTTCAGTCTTGCTTCACAATGCCGTCTGGCGCCTGCCTCTCCGGCCGCCGCTCTATACTCGCTCTATTTTAAGGGTATTGCACCAACAGGCTGATGCAATACCGAAATCGAGAAATCGCGATAATTGTTTGAGATCGCCCTCTCCCCAGTACGAGGGGCGATCCCAGCCCCCCGAGCCCTTCCCGGTCAGGCTTTTACGCCCTTGTGACGACGCTCAAAGGGCGTCACGTCACAGTATGTTCCAAGCTGTTGAAATATTTGCAAACAGCACCATTCTGTATCAATAACAGCAATTTGGCAGTTTCTGTTTTCAAAAATTTCTTCAATATTTTTTATATTTAGTTTATCACGTTTTAGTCATATCACGGCTTTCACTTTGACAGCTTGAAAGCAACACTTGATAAGGGCCCGTACCCAAGGGCCGAAACGTCGTGTTAAAAATTTTTGTATTGGCCAGTCAGGTCGCTTTTTAATAAATTTTATATTTTTTATATTTGTTTCATCAAAAGTATTTGATGCATTTATCACGTCACACTTAAGACCATCAATAACATCTTTAAATAGTTTTGCAGTATCATTGAAAATACTTTGAATCCTGGAACGTGAAATGTCAAGATAATGATATAATTTTGCAGCGAAATGTATATGTCTATCAACATTATTGCTATTAAGAGAGTTTTCAATTATAGAACTGAAATCAGTTATAGAACTATTAGTGTTATTTGTATCATCAAAAATTAAAATCTTGAATACAACCTGAAATTTTGATACGAATCATCAATGAAATCGGTACCATTTGATGAACTTGGCATTGATATATCTGTTTCAATATTGATATTTTCACATTTTTGTTGTAAATGATGAGCATTCTGTTTTAAATTTTCAGCATGTTTTGATTTTATATGTTTTCGGAAAGAGTCAAATGAAGAATATATTCGTAGACATGATCTTTCGCCGCATTTAAATACAGAGAGACTGATGGGATAATGAAATATGACGTAAAAAAAGTTTATAATTAAAAAAAGGATCATTACATTCCGCACAAATAAACATTTTGAATATAATATTAAGATATATGTATATACTTAATAATTAGTAAAATTAATATTTAATAATTAGTAAAATTTTTTAATATTACTTGAAAATAATGCTTCTACTTCTCCTATTAGAACATTGAGAGATCGATTGCAAAAATCAGTTTGTAGATGTATATCAAAGCAGCACTTTTGTATAAAAATCCACAAAGAAGAAGCTTGTTCTGGATAGGCACAATCTAAGGTCATGTAAATACGGAAGCATAAATCTATTGCTTCAAGCGATGAATCAACTTTATATAATACATTTGTAACGTACAGCTTTCGCGAGTTTGGCTCGGATTCGCTCTGTCGGGATCAGAGCTCGTGAAAGGGTCGGCGAGACAACAGACATGATTTTAAGTTAAAAAGATGTTTATTCGTAAATGAGAGAGTGTATGTACAACGTGTTGTGATTGGATATGTGAGTATTTACAATGTACGTGCAATGTATGAAACGAACTGTGTGTATGTATGCACGGATGTAATTACAAACGAACGGCGTGCATGTAACGAATGTGCTAGCGAATATTTACAGTGTGCGTGCGGTATGCGTGTAACAAACGTGTATGCGCGTATTTATAATGTGCGCGTAATGTACAATCGGCCGGTGTGCATGTAACAAATGTGCAAGCGAATATTTACAGTGTGCGTGCGGTATGCATGTAACGAACGTGTATGCGTGTAGTATAATGTGCGTGTAATGTACAAACGACTGGTGTGCATGTAACGAATGTGTATGTAAATATTTATTATTTCTTTTCCCGACAATACAAAGTATTCGCGTATGCAGGCAGAATGCAGGTATCGGATGCGGTGGTTTAATATTCCGAATATTATTTCATTGATTCGGTAAACGCGGTGTGTCGGCGGTCCATTTTGTCTCGTTTTTATGCGTTTGGCTGTTTATAGCCGAGCGCGTGCCTATGCGGTGTTTATGACAGATGCGAGAGCGCGCGGTGCGCGAGAGCGCGTGGAACGCAAAATCGTAAGAATGCGATAATGCCATATATGTAATACTCCTATATTGCTAGCTTCGTGAGTGGAGCGAGCGCCAAGAAAGAGAGATAGATATAGTGAGCATACCGGACTTTGATTGTTTTGCGCAAGCGCAGCGACGGTTCATTTGAAAAAAAAATCAATTACTGAAACATTTGATATCCAAATATGACGCATATATGTATTACATATATAACGTGACGTTTTTAACACAACTATGTTTAATAACTATGTTTAACAACTACGTTTAAAAAAAAGTAAATTAACAGCAATATCTGTCACAAGAAAATTTTTATTTTTCTATTATACGTATAAAAAAGTAAATACAATTATAGATTAAATTACTGATTATTAAATAAAATAAATTTAGTAAATTTAGTTCGGAGATAGTTATCTTTTTGTGACATTTTCTTGGTTTCGTGAAATAATCTTATATTAATATATAATTTCCTATTATATATTTACATAATTGAGTGCGATGATTATCTAATATATTCTGCGTAAGTACATGATCATCCATCGTTTCATTTGAAAATGGAATACCTATTTTATTAAAAATCTTATTAATTAACATATTTTTATTATTAATTTTTAAAAATTGATTTGAATGTTCTCTAATTATTTTTTGTGATATGAGACAAATTGAATAAACATCCTTTGAAGGTATTAAATAAGGTCCTCGATTTTTAATCGCAGACAACCAGGAGCGGCACTACCGCTATGGATGATCTGGTTAAATCCAGACCTCACGCATGAGTAGATATGGAAATCCAGACCTGACAATCATAAACGGATAATTTTTTTTATTCTACTTCCCCACGAGTAGGATTTCCGAGCGCACCCATAGTTGGCACGCGTGCGCAGAGATGCACTCGTTTGTTTAGTGCTTTTTCGTTGCAGTATGTAAACACTACAGCGTGTCTTGATTCGAACTCGACAAGTTTGAGGGTTTGTCGGGTAGCCAGATGAAACTTTACCAACCTTTACGTGTTTTTTAGTGAATGTGTTAGCAAAAGAGAAGAGAGGGATTGTAATAATGGAGAAGTATGTTATAAGGGGGAAGAATCTAGGTATACCTGTTGAAGACTACCGCTATTGCTACCTCTGTCAGTCTAATTTTGAAAGATTCAGCGAGCAAGTCAAAAACAAATCACTTCTGTAATTGTTTTATTTTGTCTGAATCTTCTTGTTCTTCAATTATAAAAAATTTTTTTGTATTGTGTGTATACAGTTATTATTTATTAATCTTTTTTAGTGTTACATAATATATTTTATTTGACAAAGAAATACGTAACCTCTTTGTTATATTTATTTGGTTGATCCTACAAACAAAATATTTAGTTAATAAAAACAATTTTTAATTATTAAGATCTAAAATGCAATTTGTCCTTGAATAAAAATAGCAACATTAATTTACGTAATCATTATTTTTCTAATTTTTCTTTTAAAAATACTAGAATTCATAAGAATTAATTTAAAAAACAATATATTGCGTATCTAATTTTATTCTTTATCGTTTTACAGCCAAGCCGAAAAATTTTGAATCATGGAAAAAACAGTATTCTTGGATAGTTTACGACGAGTCAAAAAATCTATTATTTGTGTCATATGCAGTGAAGCAGTAAGAAAACAATTACCTCTCCCTAATGACAGTTGTTCTAAATCATCGAAAAAAGCTGTCGTCGAGGAAGGTTTTCATACGTATAAAAACGCTTCGAAAGCTTTTGCACCGCATGAGAATAGTGAATTGCACAAAACTGCAGTGATACAAATACTGAATTGCTAAAACCAAAGCATTATCGAACATTTAAGTAACGCTAAGAAGAAAGAAATGCTAGACAATCGTCTTGCTCTCTTCAAAATATTTTCGTTAATACTATTGTTACGTCCTGTGGACTCCACGATTCTTTTCTTTCCCACGATCCGAGAGCGCGTGCAACTTTGGAAAAATCGTAAAAGTCAAAATTTCTTTGAATTTATTATGGGAAATGCGCCGCGTAGGCGCTAGAATGATTAGGAAATACACACGCGGACATAATAAACTCATGGAAATATAGACACCGTGACATATTTACGAGACAGAATCTGGATCAAAAATTAAGAAGAAAGGGAAGAAGCCATAAAAATAAGATTCCAGAGACATTCTGTGACACTCTGTCTATATTTAGATGGCAATCTATTGACAGTTCAAACCAAAAAGTATGGACAAACTGACACTTTCCCACGGTAGAAATCTTCAATAAATTATAACAAAACCAAAGATGGACACCGATAACATCGGGTTCGCGCCCGAAAGCCGTACGCGCGCTCGGACAGCAGACGTGACATACGCATAACCGCTGTCTCAGGAGGGTAATAAAAGTCAACCCCTCTTGATTAGCGGGTGCATCACGCGGTTCCTTAAACATAAATTACGGCGAACAAACGCTGCCACCGAGAAGCCGTAATTCTTAGAATTTTTCGATTTTGGAAGACGTTCTCCGATTCGCAGAAAATAAAACAAACCCTGCGATTCGTCACACCTTTCTAACTTACCCCACGGAGGGGGTAACTAAAATCCGTGAGAAGAATAATTAAGAATCCTAATTCGTCAAAATTTTCCGGTGACTAAGCGGAGGGCGTGTACCAAAAATGCAATATAAACCGAGATCTTTCTCGGAGCGGATCATCATCATCATCTACAACACTTCTTCTCTTGACTTCCGCTTCAGTTTACTATATAACCACGTACGATAGTACGGCTGACCGCGCAACAAATTCTGAATTCAGTTCCGCGATTCAATCTTGAAAAGATTTAGAGTTTTTCACTCCGTATCAATCGTTCGCGAGTGAGTGCTGTGGTGCTCCCAAGAACAATTCAGAAGCTCATTATGATCAACCTCGTCAAATCTGTCCATCAGCGACACTGAGGCTCTCTCAGGGAACATCACCGCATAGACCGAGCTCACCTTTAAAAATCAACCTTTTACGTCAACGCCCGCTATAAGAAGTAAGTCGTCTAAAACCACATAACTCTCATATTCATTTCTCTCAGAGTAGCTCTTGGATCTCTAACTCAAACTCTTATCATTTAATTGTCTATCTTCAAATCTCAACCTTCCCCCTTCAAATCAAATTCCCATCTCACAATCATCCTTGGTCTCCATCAAGCTTTAAAATTTCTTCCTCACACTCACACATATCGTTGACGAGTTTCCTGCTTATTGCAGCGAAAACTCACGATACACACACATATCGTTGACGAGTTTCCTGCTTATTGCAGCGAAAACTCACGATACACACACACACCGTTGACGAGTTTCCTGCTTACTGCAGCGAAAACTCACGATACCCACACACACATCGTTGGCGAGTTTCCTGCTTATTGCAGCGAAAACTCACGATACTAACACATCGTTGAGTCTCCTGTGCTATAGCGGCGAAGACTCACGATTCAATTACATCCCCCGTCCGTCGTTTTTCGAGTCTCCAGCTCTATAGCTGCGCGGACTCACGATCGGCCCTCCTTTCCATTTAGAACAATCATCCTGACTATTCCCATCCGTATCAAAATATAGACATTATCACACACACATACATATATATATATATTTATATATATTAACATTAATCAATTGGAAAAATTATTGCTTATCTAAATCCAAGAGCTGTTCTCTAAGTAAAATATTCGGCTTCCCCTAATAATTAGCAACCATCTTTCTGGTAGTGAAGCCCGTTTGGCGAAAGTCGCGAAACGTCGCCAAACGTTTGCGAAATCGGCGCAACCGTCGCCTAAGAAAGGAATTGGCTCGGGCTCAAGCAGCGGCTCTAGACTTAATTGTCGGCGGTCATTTTAATTTCAATTCTAACAATTACCACGACAACCAATTCAATAGATATACAGATGATAATTCTGAAAACCACGGGATCGATTTAACTAATTATTATCAATATAACTATTATTCTAATATCAACTGCGACTATTTATCTAATCACTACAACCTAGATGATAGCCCATCAACCAGCTTTAATAATTTATCGAATAATATTAACAATTATGATACCGATCGTCTAGACAATTATCAACCAATCGACTCAGACACACCATCATACTCTCCGCCAGTAATTACTCTTGACGACTCTCCTCCCGCTTCCCCTCAACCTCCTGAATCCAACGCCAATATCGAGGTAATCTGCATAGATGACGAAACCCCCGATTTTAACCAGGAGGCTCGTACTCGCATCAAACAGATAGGCGATATCGGATGTTTCGAGTTCCTAGCACAAAGATTCCCTATCCTGAAATTACCTTTACCAGAGGGAACCATCTCATTTGGGCCTGATTCGATTGATTTCGAAGAGCTCGAATTAGTAGCAAGGTTATATCCTTGTGGGACCCTCCTCCCGTGGTATACTCGATTTTCTCCTTATCCATTCGCACTTCTTATCGAAACCTTTAAAGAATACTTTCATACCCCATCCTCCGTCGTCATAGAAGAAATCACTTGAATCCCCATACACACACATTTTAATTCTATCTATTTGCCTAAACAAATAACAATTGTATTAACCAGTCAGAAACTTAAATTTAATAATAGAATCTATCCCAGAGCCTTCTGACTGATGACCGCCGAACGATTGTAACACCCGCGGAAATGAAGACTCACTCACACTAACACACACACATGATTCTATTTACATACGTCTCGGTACTCCGTCGATCTATTTTATATGTTAATCACACTTTATAACCTAAGCCTTTTATGTCAATAACACTTTTTTTCATTTAATCAATTTAGAATAAATTATAATGTTTAAAGGAAATTTTATTTATTTTAATTAATCCCGCTCTCATATCCTCATCCTGAAATCGCACAAAGTCCCGTCCCACGTAAAAGAGATTAGATTCTCTTACCGAAAAGGGACCACCGAGCGAATGCCCTACGAACAGAGTAATAGCGACCGTCCCAGTCGTTTACCTGTTCGGGCCCGTTAAAATTCGCTCGACTCGAGGCGCGTGCCGGAAAGCACCTTTTTCGAGAAAACGGTAAGTTACGCCTTTCCGTTCGACTACCTTTTCCGAGTCTGGACGTAACACTATTTTTGGCAAGGCAAGGACTTGCCTTTAAATGACACGAAGAGAAAACTTTAAATTTATACCAGTTTTTAGTGTTAAGATGCCAAGATGTACCTGAACTCAAAAGTTGGATAAACTGAGATGGGCGTAAATGGCTTCATCATAAGATCGTACGATATTATTGGTTTACTTGCTAACGAAGTTAGAAAAAAAATTTTGTCAGAAATCAAATCAGCAAAGTATTATGCTTTGATGGTCGATGAAACTTCCGATATAACTAAACTAGAGCAAGTATTTATCTGTATACGGATTGTAAACAATGATTTATTGATTAGCTAATATTTTATGGGATTCTATGTTACTCCGAACACAAAATCCGAGATTTTGCTGAAATTGGTGACGGACTTTTTGGAGAAACAAAATTTGGATATTCATGACTTGAGAGGCCAGTGCTAGCTCCATCGTAAGATGGAGCTAGCACTGTGAGTGGATAAGTCACCGGCCTTCAAACTCGCATTCGCAAAATTGAACCGCGAGCTATATATGTACATTGTTCTGCTCATTGTCTAAGCCTCAGGTCCAAGATTTTTTAGAAGAGATTGCAAATGTAAGGTATGTCATTGGAGTGATAAAAGATTGTATTAATTTTATTCGTGATTCTTCTAAGCGATTGAACGAGTTTAAAGATATTAAGCCGGAAAATACTCCACTGTTATCACCATTCTGTCCAACAAGGTATGTTATCCAAAGTAATAATTATATTTTTAACTTTTTATAAAATATTTTATAAATAGATTTTGCACATATTTTATGCATTTATTATATATATATTAAAAATAATTTTATACTGATAAAAAATTGTATTCAATGTTTCAGATGGACTATGCAAATAAAATCATTAAAATCTGTATTTGAAAAGGAAAATTATAATGCTTTAATTGAATTTTTTGAAAAACGCTTCAGATCACGAAATCGATTCCGCTATATCAGCAAGAGCTCAAGGCTTTTTAAATAGCCTACTTTCTTTTGAATTTTTCTTTATTCTATCAATAATTATTATTATCTTTGAACAAATCGAAATTTTGAATACTGAACTCCAAAAGAAGGAGCTTTGTGTAAACGAGTCTCACGCAAGCGTATGTGCAGTAATCAATAACATGCAAAATATGAGAGACGAAAAAATATTTTCTAAGATATGGAGCGATATAGAGCAAACTTCTGAGGATGTTGGTGTAGAGAAACTTTGTTTAAAACGTTCTAGACGCACACCCAAGCATCTAGAATGTAGCTCCAACAATGATACTCATATATTTTCAACTCCAGAAGAATATTTCAGAAAAATATACTTTGAAATTATAGATACAGCTGTTACGTCCTTACAAAGTAGGTTTACAAGCGAAACTATAAATTTACTAAATATGTTTGAGAACTTTATTGTAGGCGAAGAAAACGTAAAAGTTACAGAGATTACAAAATTTTTTAATATACAAATAGGAAACAAGGAAAATATTGAATTTGATGAGAAAATATTAAGAAACGAAAGAGATTTGATTCTTAATGCTATAAACAATGATGAAGGTTTCAAAAAAAAACTGAAAGATTTAAAAAAGAATCAAAGTTCTGAGAAAAAACTAAGAAAATTAAAGAAAGAAAATCGAAGAAAGTGAAAGTAAGCGCTGAAGAGCTTTTTCCGGTGGAAGAAGATAAAGATAAGTTGAGCAATAAATTACAATTAAAACATATAATATTGTACTTAAAAGAGAAGCCAGAAGTTCTACCAATTTTCCCCCAATTTACGAAATTGATCAAAATTTTAATGACCATACCGGCATCTTCATGTATGAACGAGCGGTCATTCTCGACACTTAGAAGATTAAAAAACTACCTAAGATCAACAATGTCTCAAGATCGGTTAAATGACATTTCAATGTTAAATATTTATCATGAGATGATTGATATATATACTGAAGAGGTATTAAATGAATTTATAAAGAAATATAATATTAGAATGCAAACATATTTGCTGTGATATAAAAAATAAATAAATATATTGTATTATTTTCTTTGAACCATGGTTATTATTTATGTAACCTCTTCTTGTATGAATTTAAACAATCGGTAAAAAGAAATTTTTTTTACATCTTAAAATAATTTGAAAATAAAAAATATGCTAGTCCGATCTAATTTTATCAACACTGTTAAGAACTATACATGTTTTGTTAGACATCTTAAAAAAAATTTTCAAAAATCAAATCCTCCCCCCCCCCCTCGATTGATTGCTATCCAGAACTGGAGCGAGACCGTAGTGCCGTCCCTGCGGACAACAATGGCATTTGAGTACCTATTAATTGATCTTTACATGTATTGCAATTAATAATTTGATGAAGTTTGTGAGATATGAATCCTGCAATATATTGAACAACATTATCGACATATTGGGTCAAATCCCATAGCGATTTTACATATTGATGATCAAAATTAATTGTTTCATCCAATCTTTCTGGATTTCCAATGAGACATTTGAAGTGTTTTGAGTGAGATGTAATGTGCATAATTTTTATTCCATCAAATAGACAATTACCATTTTCAAATTCGCGTAGCTCATGACGAATTAACAAACGCCTATAAGCACTTTTAATTTGTAAAGCTTGGGTTATTGTTGAATCCCTTACGTCCCCTTACTGCACTGAAGAAAGTTTCTAAATAGTCTTGAGACAATTTATGTATATGTTAAAAATATGTCAGTTGCAAAGTCTTTAATTTCTTAAATAATGGAAACATATTTCTTAAACAAATAATAATACCAAGGAAACCAGTATTAGTATTTAAAATAGGCATACCATCTGCATCACATAATGAATTAATATATCTTTCAAACTTATCAGCGTGCACTTATAAAATCGAATAGTTATCTTCCGTTAAAGGAGTATTGAATTCATGTTTTGAAAATCTATTCTTGCAATTTAACATGTCACTTATATTATTAAATTGTAAACAAAAATAAGCCGTCTCGAAACAATCGTCTTTAAACTTAGCTCTTACATTTTCATCAGGTAAATTTATCAAAAAAAAAATGTAACTACTCATAGTTACTTACATAGACTCATTCACATTCCCTCTTTCTCTTCCTACCTCGATTCTCCTCGTCCGCCTCGTCTACCGGCTGCTGCCGCTGCCGCCGGCGCTCCAGCTCTCGCTCCCACTGTCGCTGCATCAGCTGCAGCTGCGGCTGCTGCTGCGGCTGCTGCTGCTGCTGTTGCTGCTGCGGCTGCTGTTGCTGCGGCGGCTGCTGCTGCTGCTGCTGCTGCTGCTGCTGCTGCGGCTGCTGCGGCGGCTGCTGCTGCTGCTGCGGCTGCTGCGGCGGCTGCTGCTGCTGTTGCTGCTGCTGTTGCTGCGGCTCCGGCTGCTGCTGCGGTTGCTGCAGCAGCTGAGGCTGTTCCTCCGCAACCTCCTCCACATCTATCTCCTCCTCCTCCGAACTTAGTTCTGTAAAAAAGAAAAAGAAAAGTTACAAATTTTCATCTAATCGTGTCACGTATCTTCTTACCGTCTCCGTAAATCTGCCCCTCCCTCTCCTCCAACAGAAGGTCCCATATTATATATGAACAACACCTCCGTACTATTTCGCCTGATGGATGAATTCTCATCTTTTTTTCTCTCGCGGTAATGCTGTAACGGTAAAGAAGAGAAAAATGAGACTCGATATACGAATAATACTATTAATATTCAAAGTCTCGTAACTCGTAGACGGTACGAGATACGGTATCGCCGTTGGTCCTGTCTCGTAGATCGCGTCGAGATCTACGAGAAAGGTCCTTTGCGCGAACCTCGTATCTCTCACCGTTCCCGAGTTACGGGACTTTGAAGATGACCGAGATCGTGCCCCGGAGGACCGTGGATTCTTCCTATCTTTTTTTTTTTCGTCCGCACTGGTCCGCGTCCCGAAGAATACTGACCCGGAGTGTCCTCTCCCCACCAAGTAGACTATGCGCAGACGGATGCGCGATCGTGAAACTCGAAAACGAAGCGAGATACGTCTTTCGACCAAAGGACCTTTTTGATAGAAGAAATAAAACCCTGTTGAACGCCAACCACCCCCACCCCCTACCAACCCCCGTTAAGGGGTTGAGTGCTCGTATATTGCAAACGGTACTGAATAAAAATATTTAATCCCTCCCGTCGTTTGGGGCTCCTCGAACGCCTTCGAAACCACCTCTTACGCTTTCATCCCCTAAACCCTTAAGGGGGTTGGTACCCGTATCTTGTAAACGATGCTACCTATCGATACGACGCTGGTACCGTCGTATAGGTCTCTTCGAATGCCTTTGAAACCACCTCTTATACTTTCACCCCCTACAACCGTTAAGGGGGTGAATGCTCGTACCTCGTAAACAGTGAGATCCATGGATACCGAACCGACGCTGTCCGATAGCACGCCTCGAACCCTGTTGATAAGCTTTAGTACACTTTTTCTTTACGACTCGCCGTTTTCGAGTTATTTCCAAAAAACTTTCAACCTCGATATCTCAGAGACTATTCGTTGCACAGCGATCCGCATCTGCACCGTGAAACCTCTGTGCGTACTTCGTCCATCTCCCCTGGTCCCGTTCCTTAATCTCCGTTGACTTAAAAGTTGGTTTTTACAACTCGATGAAACTTTGAAACGCTGTAACTCCGAAACGGTTGATCCTAGAGGGACGGAGAATAGGACCTTTTTCGTACGCCTCGACGAGATAGATAGATGAGGTCCTATGCTCGAGGACGCATCGTTTCCGAGATATTGCCGTATGAGATTGCCACATCGTATATCTGTGTTTCTGAACTCGACTGTCGCATCGTCATAGGCGGGGGGAAGGGCTCCGCCCCTCCCCCCTGCACCCCCCTTTCCGCATGCGCCCGTAACCCCGAATGGGGGGGGCTTTGCCCACCGACCCCCATCGGGGGGGCTTCGCCCTCCCGAACCCCCCCTTGCGGGCGCGCCATGATCCCCGTCATTTTTTATATACCCGTTCGTAGTTCGGATTTTTTCGACGCTTTCGTTTTCGACCACTTTTTAAGGGGTCCAAAACTTGGAAAATTTTTACTTCT